>OMNV01000424.1:0-20974 GCA_900303265.1 Brotula barbata | reverse complement strand
TGGAAGGGAAAACAGTCTTGAAAAAAGACGGAAGGTTCCGTCCGGGGGTAGTTGGGTTTTTTTTTTTTGTTTTCTTATTGAAGCAACATCAAACCTGCCTGTTGAGGTAAGCATGCCACGGGGGGATACGACGGAAGCGATTCCCTTTAAAAAGGACTCCCTTAACCATATCCCCACTCACTTTGTAATTCGCCTTGACAGTAAATCAATTCTCAAGCCTGGCCCCTTGGACTCCTCCAACCCTAGGTCCTCTTCTCTCAACATTCCTGCACACATGAATCACTCCAACTCCTGGCTTCTAGAAGGCATTTCCTGCCCGGCCCTCTCTCTTTCTCTCTCTCTCTCTCTCTCTTTCCGTCTGACTCCTCTCCACTGGTGAAAGTTGGGCAGGAACCCGACTGAGCTTTGATTTGGACCCAGAGGGAGAGAGGGAGGAGAGCTCATCTTAACACAGGGTCCTGGCTCTGGGACTGCCCCATGAGACATGCAGACTTGTGGGGATGTGCTGGAGATGCCTGCACACCCAAGCAGGGATTTAGTGCTTTATCCTCCAAACTGCAATAATATGAGCAATGAGCAACGGCAATATCAGTCCCGGCCCAAAAAACAGGGAGTGTCTTCTGTCAGGATTTAAGTATACATTCTCTCTCAGACACATTTGAGCCCGTTTATTATTTTCAGTTCTCGGACCACTTTAACACAGAACATCGTCACAGATTTTCCAACGAGTGGACGTAGTGTTTTATATCTTTATACGCCATAAGGACTTTCTATAATCATTTTTAATGTTAACATGGATAAAAGAGCATCAAAATATTTTATGACAAAAATGTACACAATGCGAACATAAATCGGCTCTTTGAAGCTGTACACCTGTTCACCGTCTCCTCTAGATATCATCTTTGATGATTAATCCACAGTATATGTACATCGACCTTCTTGTGAGTTGAGCAGACCCGAGACAACCAGAGCAGCTCTTAAAAAGAACGCGCTCAGTTGTCTGGTCATATTATGTACAACACAAAGAAACAATATTTTACAGAGATCACGACAGAAAGTCCTGTTGCTGTAGCTAAGAGAAAACGGACCGCGTGTTGCGTCAGGGAGCAGTGGCCCGCTGTGCAATGGTTGCTGCGTGTGTGTGTGTGTGTGTGTGTGTGTGTGTGTGCGTGTGTGTGTATGCGTGTGTGTGTATCTAAATGCACATCTTTGCAGAGACTCATTTATCTGCGAATGTTGGAGTGTGTGATCTCATCCTCTTCCCTCCTCAGATCATGGCTCTTATCACCAGTCTCCCTTTGACCTGGTGAAGATAGGCGCTCTGCTGCGATTGTAGACTCTGATTGGTCACAGCTTCGTCCTCGCTATCAGCAGGCTCCTCCTTGACCTTGATGACCCCAGTGTGAGCATCCGCATACTCCCCGCTGGAGCCGCTGCTGCTGCTGCTGCTGAGCGTGTGCTTCCGTATGACTCCTCCAGGGGGCATCCTATCCTCCTGCATGCTCTCTGTGTGCTCTATGTGTTGCTCCTCTTGTTCTTCCTCTGATTCCTGCAGGTGTGCGCTGGGCTGACGTAACTGCTCAATGGACTTGGACAACAGCTGGAAAACACATTTGGCTGCATATTAATGATAATATCCGGCAGACAATTAGTCTTTGACAATTAGAAAAGTTGACTTTTTCGTTTCTTCAATTCACACTTCGGGTCAGATGCACGCAGACATGGCCACATACACACAATATTGATTTAAAATACACATCCTCACTTTGCCAAATCTCTAATTACAGCATTCAGTGCAATCAGTGTATTCAGCTCCCCGAAATAGAATCTTAATATACACCAAGCCTTCAGTAAGCTATAAAAACAACATTCTCCACACTAACTTAGCCCAATCAGTCATTTCCTCCTACCTTGGTATATTATTAATCATTATCAGACTCTCCAAAGTAAAAGCCTAAATCCAGAAAAACAGTAACTATAGAGGGGGATGAAAACACTACATGTGATATATTGAAGAATTTGCTTCATGGCCATCTGATCAACAAGGATAAAGTTACACAATATGGCTGAGAATTTAAGCAACATGAGCCTATTAAATCCACTCTAACACAAAGTATTTCAGAATCATTTCCTGTGAAGACCCGGGCAACACAGGCCGTAATATTACACAGGATATGAGTACATTAAACAGTTTTATTCCTCTATTCTTTAAAATAATGTTACCCTATGATTTTTCCAGCAATTGATATCTTTCCACAGATACCTAATTAGTGACCAAACAGCTGCATCCAGTATAAATAACTTCAAAGATACAAAAAGGAGAAGTGTTAAACTTGACTCACAGCCATTTAAAATTCTGGAAACTGGATTTATTTCAAGTGTAGTAGCTTCTATTTATTCAGAGCTTTCGTCATGAAGCACTCCAGTGCCTCATAAGCTGTAAAAACTTAACAATGACACGTTTCCAGATGGGTCTATTACTGTCCCTCACTTGTTTCATATTAAAACAGCCAACGTTTCTGACGTCTTTCATGTGATGCATTCTTTCATTTATTCTTTATTTAGCCAGGACGGTCCCTCGTCTCATCTTTAAGGGAGTCCCTTATTTGTCTTATATGCTCATTAATTTCTGTTAAAACTGAAGCCAGCACGTAAAGAGTGTGTCAGGGTTTTGGACAGACTTGGTAAAATGGATATCAGGAGAGCATAAAACATTCGGATGCACCAGCGAAGTCCTCCCTCCAGGTTTAAATTTATCGCATCAAACTGCACTCCAAACCAGGCACCACATTTATTTGTCTTGTGATTTTTAAAGAAACGTTATCCAATCCCAACTTTGCATTTCTGCTTTGATTGTACCATCAACACTTGGCAATAGCTGTCTTAGCATTCACATGAACAAGTCAAGGAGCTATAAGCATTTTTTTTATAAAAAGGAAAATTTAAAAATAGGGCAACATAGCAAATGTTTGTTAGAGGGGAAAAGTGGCTCAGATTTGTGTCCAACTGAGAAACTGAGGATGTTTGGTAACTACGCAGGGAGCAGTCACAGCTTTGTTTTATCAGAAGTGCTGCTTGTGTGCTTTGACGTCATAAATCCACCACTAGGGGGCTCGGAGAGCAGCACGGAGAAAGGCCCAAACCCTGGCATCTGTTAAGCACTAATATTAAAGCCTACAGAATGGAAGAATTAGCCTCTTTAGCATTTGAATAGTAAACACCTCTATTCCTTAAACCCACGTAATCTTTGGTAAAGGTCCAGCAGTGAACCCTTCTGTCTCAGACTCTGGCGGATGCTGAAAAAACAACCATAGACAAGGCTCTGCTGGGAAATTAATTAGGGCAATGTTTCGGAGATCCTTCTCAATAAACAGTGAGGGCTCATCCCTGATTAGTGGCCATTTATAACCTCCACTTAAAGAGGCTTTACTTGCGATCTCATTGGCCTGAGTGATCAGCAGGGATTATACGTGTGCTTCGAGACAAGATGTCCCATTATTTCAAATCTCTTTCAAAACCATATCATCTATGCTAAATAGTTTTTTTTTATGGCTGAACTTTAATTTCAGCAGCCTGTTTTGATCTTGGGGGAAATGTTAGAGTTAATTTAAGCTTCGCTGAGGAAACGTAATATGAGCCGTTCTTTCATTTCAATACAAATTTTAACTCGGTGACTGCTTTGGGTGTTTTTATTAGTTAGTCGTAGGTGAGCTTTGTGTTTGCCGTGACTTCTATGGTTCCCATGGCTCTTTCAAGGCCCAGCGCTGGGACACATCAGTACGTGAGTCCACACAATGCTGCCTTTCACTGTGTCTGCCACCTCACACACTTCCCTCACCAGAATAATTACACTCTGTATGTCGAGGTCACTTCGGGCAGCTTACAGAAACACAAATATTGCCATAGAGGAACAAAATGTATTCTGGGTGCGTTTTTTTTTTCCATCATTTGAACTTAGCTGAATTGAATTTCACAGAGTTAGCATGTGAGCGGCACTGATGCCTTAAGCTGTGATAACAGAATTAGTGCAGGGGAAGCATTTCTTCCCTATTTGAAGTCAGGCACAACTTCTTTACTTAAGAGAAATAGCACCGGGATTCCAGGGAGGAACAGACAAAAATGTGAGTCTGGGTTACCGCCGATACTTTTACAAAAGGCTAAATATAGCTCTGCATTTGTGTGTTTAGAAGGATTAAATCTGACTCCCTGTTGTAAAATGTGATCTCTTGAGACCTAAAGAGGGAAGCAGAATGTTATCAAATGCAATCTGAAAGTCAAAAACCCTCAGCTGTTGCTCGAATGCAGATGAGCAGCCGTTACCTTGTTTATATGGACCTGCTGTTGGTACTGTTTCTGTTTCTCCAAGAAGTGCTGGTGCTGCTGCTGGATCACGAGTTGGGCCAGAGTGTTCTGAGGCAGCGGTGCAGACTGGGTCCTGTTCAAGGGCCGGTGTTTTGGGAGTTTGGGCCGACTGTTGGAAGGGCGATCCTTCATGGCCAGAGGCGACTGAGGATGTGAGGACATGGAAACTTGCCCTTGATCCAAAGCATAAAGAAAATCTATCAGGAATCTGCTTTTAATTCACGGTAAATCATAGTGTAACGTAACACATTACTGTATATAAGAGGGGCTTTCAACCTATTCAGGCCTTTGAACCTCTTTCCTGACTCTGTGGGCCAACAGGGACAGCAGACCACCAGATGAAAACCCCTGCTATATAGCAATGCACTTTTCTACTCTTCTAATAAATTATCACTGACAGCTGGCATCGCGGGCAGACTCACCGGAGGAGAGCATCTTCTGCTGCCTCATCTGCTCCTTCTGCAGGAGGTGTTGGAGGAGAGCCTGGTGACTCGGGCTCACCTTAGACTCCAAACCTGTCGGGAGGGGCACAGGGCCCAGGAGTTGCCCTGGCAGCCCATGCTTAATTTCTGTTGATCTTTCCTTTAGCCCCATAGCAGCCTGAGAGGAAGGAACAAAGAAACTGTAAAGTAAAATTCGTACTACTGATGCCGTGCAGGGCGATCCAAAGTAACACATAATCATTTCTAAGAGTCAGGATCCTCGGTTCGAACCTTTCTTTGTGAATGAATGAGACTTGTGTGCACACATGAGCTGAAATCAGAGCCCATCAATGGTGAGAAGTCTGTGCAGCTGATGAACAGGCCTCTTTGGAATGTGCTCGTGAGCTAAAAGATGATATATCATGTGCTGTGTTATCTGGAGCTGCACTTGAGAGGACTTGGACTTTTTAAAAGCTGTGATGAATGAGGTAATAGAGGAAGATAAGAGTATGCCTGACACAAGACTCTGCAGAACAATATTTATCTAAGGGCGATAAAATCATTTGGGGGCAGAGGTCAATGACCGGTGGTCACACGTTGCCATTGGTGGCTGGAGAGTTCTTCATCTCACAGTGCAGGGAAGTGAACGTATTCAACAAGGTTTGAATCTGTGGGACAACAGACAGGTCATCTAATGATCTCAGATAAAATTGTACTCACACTAATTGGTGAGGATGCCGCTGAAAGCCCCAGGGTGATGTTGGGTAAAGAGGGAGATGTGTATAAGCTCAGCATCGACACAGAGCCCTCGGGACGGAATAACCTGGGATGGGAAGGCCATCGCTGCCGTGAAGAAAGCAAACAGAGGAGCACAGGGGGAAATTTAGGAGGAGGCGACAGATTTAGAAATCCCTCTATGGACAATTTCAAACGGCAACAAGAGCAGCGGCGTAAACTTTAATGCGGTATGACTGTCAACAATGCTCCTGGCTGAAAGCGGAAAGGTTTTTTTTATGATGGATGAAGGATGAAGGTTACATGGAGCCACCAGAAGAAGAGACGCTCGGCGAATATAAAACGTTGAAAAGCTCTAAATCTCCCCCTCCGCCCTCGCTTCTTTAGTCCCCAGTGCGCCTGCTGCCTGTTTCTAGTCCCTGGTCCCCACCCTCAGGCTGCTCTCTCAGAGAACATCAGCACTGGGGCATACTTCCTGTACCCAGCAGAGCAACGGGCCAGCATGTGGTTTTGGAACAGCCATGTTTATCCTTCCAACCCCTACCAGTACTCAATGACCTGTATGTGGATATCCGGCCCATATTTGACCCGAGGGACCCGTTCCCTCTGAAAAAGGATACCTAATGTAACGGTGCACAAACACGCCTTGCTTTTGCACCAGGCATGAGGTCTGCACACAGCCCAACGGTCAACCAATGGCTTTCATGAGAGCCTCAGCGTGGAGAGATACAATAGCAATCCTGTGTGTTTATGTTGTTAGCATGTGGGTGTCTTTGGCTACCAGCGCCTGGGATATCAATTAAACTCCACAGTTTGTCTGTCTCCCCGAGCCCCAACCTTCAGCCTGATGTGAGGGCGGCTCTCCCTTGTCCGTGTCACCGCAGGTCGCTGGGAGAGCAAACAGCGATGCTTAAGGAAAACACAGCTGTTCCGTTAGGATTGTTCGGAGATGTGTCATATCTGCCACCCTTCATAATGGCCTCCTTTGTGAGCTCAGTCTAGCGGGAACTCTAGTCAGCAATGGAGCCATGAATCTATTGAGAAACGTCTCAAAACAGGCCCTCAGCCAGGCCAACGACAAGCCAACAGTGACCCTACAGCCAAACTAATGATGTCTTTAAACTCAAAACTTAGGTAAAAACGTCGGAATATTGCATTTTTTTTGCTGTTGTTTTTGCGCGGTGGCACAATTTGTTGTTTTTATGCACGCACAGCAAGGATGGCACGGGTTTGTGGGTCAAGCTGTGCCGCTTAAATATCGCCCCACTGGAGGGTAACGGATGGTTATGAACAAACTGGGGACAAGTGGTTGTTATTATAGCTGCAAGCAGAAAGGCAGGCTGTTTCAACCCTCACAAGAAAATGACATTTTGTTCCCAGATCACTCTCAGAAATGTTTTTATTTCAATACTTGGCACATAAATATCTTTTTTTTTCTTCTTTTTTTTATATCATTTAGAAACATACCTCAGTTTTTGTGGTAGTAGGCAGAGATGAAGGTCCGTTTTCGGCCCCCAAGGCACTAGAGGCCCCTATGGGAGAGCTGGGGCCAGAGCCGGGAGCACTGTTTGTGGGCGTAGAGTCTATGGAACATCAAGGAGTTAGACACAGTATGCACGCTCACACACACACACACACACACACACACACACATACATACACAAAGAGGCTTGGCAAGACAGCTGCAGCCTCGCAACACTTTTTATGTGTGTAGTCACGGCTGCCTGATGGGTTTTTCTTACATAAAATCGCAATGATCATTATATGCCGCTGCTTTTCCAAAAGGCTGTTTAGCATGCATCTCTGCAACAGTTAGTGAGAAACAAGTTGCTGACAATCTGCATCGCGTGTAGCAATGGGGATACGTTTGTGAATAAACAAAGCTACGTGTTGTTGTGTACCGAAGAGAGTTCAGCTCAGTGTGCGATCAAGAAGAATGGAGTCAATTCAAAATGTGAGCAGCTGCCTTACGTACCCATTAGCTCCAGTGCCCTCTTCTTGTAAGGAGTCATAATGTTGCTGTCTCTCCTCTTGAGCATCGGACTGCTTCTTCTCTCTGCCACCTTCTGTTTCAGTCTAGATCGTACCTTCAGGTTCGGCTCCGAAGCTGGAAAACAACATCCAGAATTTTCTCTTTACTGTTTGGATCATAACACAGCTTCGTATCACATGCGGCGTGTGAGGTGGCTGTCAAACAGCAGCGTTTTATACAGCTTTAGTCTAAGAAAATACGAAGACCGTAAAACAGAGACGATAAATCACAAGAAAAATAAATAACAATGTCGCAGCTCAACACAGTAACAATTTTAGTTGCACTGAAATTCACAGCAGCTTTCAGATAAATTAAATGAGTCAGGATTGGGCCCATTTCCACCTCATCTGGACTAAATTAGGTTGAGCAACACGAGGCTCTAAGTGAAATAGTCCGCTACCTGCCGCCCTGGTGACCACAGTCTGATACAGTAGCAACAGTTAAACTAACACAAAAACATGGCAGATGTTTCAAGCTCTCCCCACGCCCCCTTGTCCTAATGCAAAACAGAGATACCCCAATACACACTCCTCATACACTCCTAAGTCACACGTTCGCACACCGCCTGGCCTGAACTCATCCAGACTTACAAATCCAGCCTGTTGCTGCTTTCAATGATGATGTCATGGGGTTTTTTTTCTGAAGCAGAAATACAGCATGTGAATATTTAATTTGTGTGGGTTCAACCTCTAAAACTCTGAGGTAACCAGGCAGTTTTATTTTAAATTCTAGTGAAGCGTTTCCAAGTTTATCATCATTCTGGGGAAATCTGTGTAAAATGATTCCCCCATTACATTTTAAGGGAAATCAACAAAGCCAAAGGATTAAAAAAAAAGTTACAAAAAAAAATCTCAGGAATTTTAAATCAAAACTTCTATAGAAATTATAAGATTTTTAATGACCTTTCATGTATGCAAAATCCTTTAAATGTCCCTTAGTTGTTTGTGTTACAGTGTACTCATTTATCATTGTTTAAGGGTATAACAGATAAATACAATACATTTTCTTTCATTCTATAAATTTTTGTCCCGCAGGAAACACAACATACACAGAATTTACATGACTGAAAAAATAGGACAAGGCCACACCAGAAGTATCATAAAAAGATTTTGTTGAGCAGATGCGAGTGCTGAAAGGTTAGAATGTAGTTTTAAAAAGAATTACTGGAGGCTGCATTCAAGCAAGGAATCAGAATAAATCAGAATATAGTTATGTAAATGCTTTTGTGTGCGCTGGTGTGCTCCTGTCTAGACCGGGTTATAGCGACTCACGAGGTCAACGCGGTCTCGTTTGGACTTCCCATCAACCTTTTGGACACGGAGTGGCACCGCTCCGGCCGAATACATTAGCTACACTCAATGGAAAGCATGGCGTTGTTCTGAAGTTATGTAAATGTTTTGTTACGCAATCGAGCTGTTTCAATTATTCAGATGGGATCAATAATTCAAAAAAAGGCCTTTTTGTGAATGCGTGTGACATAAAGCTGCATGTATGGACGTGGGCCTGCGAGGGCGGATAGCTGCAGGGAAGAGCTGAGGGAGCCGCGGTGGGGGCACGGCGAGGAGAGTGGGCCAGATGCTGCTATTTCTGGCTTTTGTCAAAAGCGGCAAAACCCTCTTCCCTAATACGTGACACAGACCTCTAATCCTGTGGGCGTGAGGTAGAGGGAAAGAGAGCGAGGGAAGAAGAAAGGAGGTAGGAGAGATAAATGGAGAGAAACACTGTTGGGAGTCGTATGAATTTGCTTCACGCCCTGCTGCCTTGATTGCTTTCTATTTTTATACACTGCTGCCACCAAGCTACGCATCCCATTCGGTCGCCACGGGAACACCAGACAGCAGCGATGCCACAAACACTTTCTCGCTGGTCTCCATGGAAAAAAAAAAACACCCGAGTGAACCGTGCAACAGGAGGCGACGATGGCAGCAGCCGTGTCTCCGGGCCTACACGCAGAACACCTGGGTCACTTCCGCCGTCGCAGACAGGCTGCCGTCAGCCCACAAACACGCAAATGATATTCTTACCGCGGGGAATTTTCCACGATAGGTTTACGTGATGCTTTAGGCTGCACGGTTTTATCCTTGTAAGAGCATATTTGAAAATCTCTCCTGCACCTGCTGAATGCACACATTTGGTAACTGGGTCAAGACCAGCGAGGGTGTTGCACCTCTTACGGCTAAGCTGCAACTATTCTTGCCACAGACTATCGCGTGCCCTTAGTCTCGTCTATTCTAGTCTCTGGATGTGGTGCAAAGAGGCTATAAAGCGAGTAAACAAGTTAATCATGAGACTACTGAAAAACAGCTCCACGTTTAAGATGATATAACCCTTTATAGGAGACGGAAATCGAGCCATAGATTCATTTTAATGGGGTGTTTTCAGGGAAGCACTGGATAAAAAAATCAACTGAAAAAAACACAAATCACAGTGTCAAACTTTGTCACGTAGCTTATTTCAAACACTGGTGAATGAGTGACGATAGGGTATTCTTTAAAGCAAACAGTTTAGGGTTATTTAAAAGACTTTTTCCCCCTAGTAACTCATTAAAAAATGATTATACAAGGTAGAAACAAGTAAAAAGCTCAGAATTTCTAGATTTATGATTTAAAAAAATTCTACTCTCAATTGTAGCAACTGCTCCTTTCTAGCCCGTTCCTCAAATGCACATTTCCACCTCTTTTGTGTTACCATATTTAATGTTTTACGCCCTTTTATGTACTCGTCTCCGAACCATGAAAACCAGGTGGATTGAAGAAGAAACTTGCCAAACTTACCAAACCATTAATTTCTTTGCCTTTTAAGTTCGTGTCACACAGATTTCTCCAGACTCATCCTAGTATGTTTGGCATCTTTGGAAACAAATCATCTTTGGTATTTCATTAGAATCTAAAATAAAATCCAGCGTATATGAATATGGACCCATCATTGGTTACCTCGGACTTTAAGAGGTTAATAAACACTTCTCTGGCACGCTCTTAGGAACATTTAAGCATTATAAGCTTCAAAAGGTTGTGCATGTGGCGGGGTTATTACGCTGCATTAGACTGCCAGGCGTTCTTATTAGATTGTCCTCCTGTGTAATACTGTGTAGTATGCTTAAACCGGGATTGAAGTGGAATTAGAATTAGAGTTCAACCCCCATTCACCTGCTTAGTTGTTCTATTTTCCAAGAAGAATGTAAATGTATTCGGCATATTTCCACTGAGGCATATTTCACATTTTAAAAAGTGATTTATTAAGCATTATGATGCCCATTGTGTACAATGTGCTGACTGTAAAATTTTTAATGACCCTCGATTTAAGCCTGGATCAGAAAAAGAGGCGCTGGGCCCCTCTGGCTGAATGAAGCCGTGGGGAGTCCAACATGGAGCGGTGGAGTCATCTCCACTTTGTTTTCAGAGAGCTGTCTGTGCTTAAACAAACACTCCCGTCTGAGTTCATCCTGCCTGTGCCAGTCTGAGTCCAGCAACACCTGCCAATCAGCTATCAGTGACAGCCACTGGCTGGGGGAACAGCACTACCTTTGTGTGTCCCCCTCGCGTGCCAAGCTCTCAGAGGACTTTAATGAAGACAGACAGGAAGTGGGGGAGGAAGGCCTGCACAGGAAATGACCACATATAGATTCTGGCATCCAAAGGCCGAGACGTAGTTTTATCAGTGCGTGAGAGTCCTGCAGAGCATCGGGGAGACGATCTAACCATGAATGAAATGTTATACCCGAAGGTAACCCTTTCATATTGGCCTTTTTTGTATTTGCTAAAGGTAAAGAATGCTACAATAAACTTAGAGACGTTATTTTGACAAAGCTGTCTTCAACTGGTTGTTACACGTATGATTCAGCTGCTCATTTTGCTGGTCTAACGGCATGTTTAGAGGCCAAAAATCACAATTTATACAACTTTGCAAATCTTCCTTTTACTTTTTGACTATTTACTCTCCCTGCATAGACTGACTCCATATTACAAGATGAAATCCCTCTGCCTGATCTGGAAATTGTGTATATACACATCATGACAGGCCTGTAGTTAAATAACTCAACACGTATAATTGTTTTCCAGTGTAATTAAAAGAGACACAGAAGGGAAAAGAACGTAATGTAATTTGGTGACCTCACCGCCAAATTATGAAGTTTTTCGTTTGGCAGGTGACTTGTGCTTGAGCAAACCAAGAGGGAGGAATAATTCGTGTTTATACAACCATCCCCTAAGGGTTTCTCAAACTTTAAACCAACAAACCTGAGCCGTTTTTGGTGAGAACTTGTGCATTTTCAAAATAGTTTTTAAAGGCAATAACTCAGGAGAAATTTATGTTTTTTAATTCCTCAATTTACTGTTAACAATTGAAAAAGGCTTGGAACTTGGTTATTATTATGATCATTATTACATAGGGACTAACGTAGATCATATGAGTAGCTACTTTTTTATATAGAGACGAGCATATTATTTTTTAAGCTTGTAAAAGGATACATAAAATAAACAGGCAGCGTGGTTGCCTGTATTAGGTCATTAAAGGTTTTATAGTAAGACAGAGGAAGATTTAAAGTTCACTATACTGGCATGGAACACACAATATGAAAGTGTATGCTGAGCCCTGAAGCAGTGAGAAGGGGGCAGGGGTCATAATGAGCCTAACCAATGCTATTAGCAGCTCATCAGCATTTGCAGGAAGTACTCCATGGGTACACAGACCTCTTGATTGACAGGGGTCAGAGGACTTCAGCGGTTGTAACAACTCAATCATGGTGAATGGAAATACACTATGATGTCAGTGTTGTGTGTGTGTGTGTGTGTGTGTGTGTGTGTGTGTACTGCGAACAGACCTGTCTTCCTCAAAGGGAAGTCGTCCTTGTTCTCTATCGGTGACGGCAGGGCATACTGGCAAGTGGGTGATGTGCCGCCCAGAGGTGGAGAGCTTTGGTCCAGGGAAGTGTGGTGAGAAGACCTGATCACACAAGAAAAAAACAAAAACCCATCATCATCAGACTTCGTCAAATTACAGTACCCCATTCTAACCAGACAGAACCAGGGCGAGTACTTACGTGTACCAGAGTTTGGGGTGGTGTATGAACGAGTGATTGGCTCCGTTGCTGCCCAAGTCCTTGGCGGATTTGCTCAACAGAAACTCTTGGAGTTTCTGCTTCACTTCTGTACTGGCGACTGCACCTGGGAGACCAGCAGACAGAAGCAGAGGGATTCCAGTGACCCTAGAGCTATGACTCATGATGGGCAGTGTTATGGCACCACACGTTTTACAAATGTAAATTTAAGCAAAGCGCTTGAATGCGTCTTTTGTTAGATCACAGTGATCTCACTTGTGAGATGAAAAACTATTTTTCTCTCTTTCAATTTTGTCTTCCTGAGCAGTCACTTCTTATGTAGGAAGAGCTCCCCCTAGTGGTGTGATAACACAGAAGGGAGCTGGAGCTGCCCAGTGATACTGCAGAGGGATGTTCTTTCCTGTTGGAGGATTACAGTTACACCCCGGTCTCACATTACCTGACTTGACAAAGTTATAAATCTTATCTATTTATAGCTACAGGGTAAATGCAGAAATGCAATAGTATATCTAAAACCATTTTGATGATGCCCCTGAAAAACATTTTCCGCCTAATGGAAAGGTTGAGCAAGACTTGACCTTAGCTCATTTGTTGCTCCGATATATTGAAACCATTTTTGTTCCAAACCTTTCAATAGTTACCATTACGGTGTAGTATTACGGGATTTTTATTTTTTAATCTTGCTTACAAATTCAATTTGTAGCCTACTGCAACTTCTTAGGTACTAATTTGTAATACTAAAAAACACTGGAAAACTTGAAAGTTTTGAATCTGTGATTGGCTCACGTAGAATGGATTCAAAATAAAAAGTGAAATTTGATTGAAATTACATTCAAAATTATGGTTATGAAAGGATTAGAATTAAAAATGTACTTTCCATGCAGTGTTTTTTGAAAATGTAACGATGTTACATTTTCAAGGTGATCCAGGTTTATAAATGACCCGGGTGATATATTGTCACTTGGCCCTTCATGCTGGACATTAATTTGGCACAGTACAGCACACTGGCTGTCTGATTTTCAAGAGAGATGTGCTGGAACTGATTTCCTAACCTTGCTATACTGCTATTCTGTACAATATTGCTGTACTGTCATGTGTGGTCCAAGTTGATGCCATAATAAGAGCCTGTTATTTCCCTTGGTAATGTGATGATTGCTGGAAGAGTGCGACCTAACGGCGTGTGTGTGTGATGTATGTAGGAGCCGTGGTGATGATGTCGGTGTTGAGCTCTTACTCTCTCTGGAGCGCTCCTTGCCCCTGAGGCTCAAGCCGGAAACATGCTGTTCCCGCCGATGCCTCTCCTGCTCCTTCTCCTGCTGGTTCTGCTGCTGCTGCTGCTGCTGCTGCTGCTGCTGCTCCAGATGACGCTCCTTTTCAGCCAGCTCCTGCTGCTGTTTCATGGCCTGCAGCTCCTGCTGGAGCTGAGAAACACACAGTCCTCAAATCAGCATGAGGACATCTCTGCTGACGATAAATATCTTTTCTAAGTGATAATGGTTTCTGTGAGCGTCTGGGCTGTGGACTGTTCTGTACGACGCGATGTTCTCTGACACTCATGCTGTGCTGTGATCTATGGTTCAGACTGTAGTCTTCCTCTTTTCTGCACTCAGTGTTCTGTACCGTTGTCCCGAGCTATAATGTTTTCCACTGATCTGCACTATCTGCTGTGCTGTGTTGTTCTCCGTCATCTACATTGCTGTCTCCTCCATAACACTTTACAGTTGGATGCTGACCTTGAGGTGCTCTTGGAGCTGAGCCTGGTGCTGACGGGTCAACTTCTCGTGCTGCTTCTGGAACTCACTAATAAGTAGCTGCTTCTGGATCTGCTGCTGTTTCTGAATGAGGAGCAGCTCCTGCTGCAGCTGCCTCTCCCACAGGCCCGGGTCTGACCCTGGCCCCAGCATCCTCAGGTCTGTGCGCAGGTCTAACGGAGACAAGGGCTCCACAGCCAGTGGCACCTCTGGTTTAATGTCCACTGTGAAAGAATGAGACAGGGAGAGATTTGTCTTTCAGTGACGGTCAGTAAATTTACTTTAGAAAAGTTAAGCAAATTGCTGCAGAACTGCTCGAGCTTTGGTTAAAGTGTAGGGAAAAGTCAGGATGCAAAAAGAGAAAAGGAGTTTTGAGAAAGAGAGGAGAGAGGAAAAAAAGATTGGGTCAGAGTGAGGAGCGCAGTCTACTATCCTGCTATCCTCAGAAACCTACAATTATAATAGAGTTTCTATAAACAAACGCAGGATTACATCCGTCCGCACAGAGTCCAGCGGGAGCGGCTTTCAGACTCAATGGACATTTGGCACGAAATGTTGAAGCGGCCATTTAAAGTATTTACATGAAATCCTATCTTTTCTCCGTTCAATAAATAAATAATGTGAGTTTAGGACTGGGCTTCCTCTGAGTTTACGAGAACACTTTGTACATATTCCTCCTTCACCATCAATGATTTAAAGTAGTGTTGTTTGCAAGCTTGGAACCTGTGAGTGTTTATGAGTTTGGTGTTGCTGTGATCTTTCCATTTTTCTTCTTCGGTGCAGCCATTGTATCGTCTGCATCCCTAAGAATCGCCTCCGTCTTTTGACAACTACGTCTATTATAAGTAATTGCCAGGTACAAAGTGAGAGGGCATCCCTTTGGTCTCCACGGTCTATATTTAGCCTGTTCCACAGAGAAAATCGATGGCCAGTTAAGAACATATAAGACAAGCCCACTTCATCTCTCTATTCCACAGAGGACGATTACTGATTGGTCACGATCATTTTATCTTACTATTCCCATGCAAGCTGCTGTATCTCACTGACATCAGAATTATTTTACAGCTTCACATCTACGAAAACTTTCCAACCGTATTAAATTTTAGACTGACTGGACATTATAAGGTAACAAATCCTATTTATTAGGAATGTCCATCATGATGGTACGGTCCACATTGTCCAGACTGTGTGTCTATTCCACTCTGAAACCAAGACAAATATTCCAACCTACTTAAAATTCTGCTGGCTGAAGGCAGATTTATTGAATGCGTTGAAAGCCTTCATCTTCTCAAGGGTCGCATTTGAGAGAACAAATACAAACACAGTTACTACACCACCTGTTCATTGGCAGACTCAGTAAAACACGCTTTGCTCTTTATAGTCACATAAATAATCTGTCATGCATTATCCATATACGCCATAATAATATGCCAATAAACATTTTAAAGCTACCAAGGAGGCTACAGCAGCCATTAATTAAGAATTAAAGCCTCAGTCCTTCACTGACAACGTGAAGTGCTGCACCCATTTGTTTTGCCACCATTCAATGTGTATGCGACAGTGATGATTATAAATAGAAACATAAAAGCAAGTGGCGCAATCCTGGTCTGTGACAACCCCCACACCCTAGTATCCACCACCCTAACTTGCTGCTGCCATAGCAACGCTGGCGACGTAATTATGTCTCCCCATCCTGCAGTATATTGAGTCTCTCTGTATGTCATCTCCGTCCTACGGCGGCTCAGTGACATGTTGACTATTATATCAGCTTTTCTACTCTTATATAAGCTGGGAGCATCCCGCAGAGAAAGACAGAGAGAGAGAGAGATACAGAAGGAGAGAGAGAGGGGAAGAGAGAGAGAGAGAGAAAGAGAGATGTGGAGTGCATTACAAAACCTTCAGACTGCGCACACGCTGTGGAGATCCTCAGTGATAACTTGTCTTTAAGCGTGATCAGAGTAAAGACAGCTAGAGGGGAATCCTGTGCTGTCATTTTTTGGGGGGTGGGGGCTGGTTCAGGGGGGGTCTACGTTGGAAAAAAACAGGCCCTATCAAATGACAGAGGGAGGCCGCAGCTCAGCGGGTACAGAGAACAGACACCTGTAGCAGAGACCTTCCTCTACAGACAGACAGGGAATATTAGACTTAGCACTTGACAAAGGCGTCTTTTGCAGCAGGCACGGTTCCAGGAGCAGCCGCAAACCTGTGAACTGCTGAAGGGCTCACAGAGTCAAGACAGCCCTATTGCTACTTTTGCCTAATGGACCTAAATATAGCATAAAAAACACCTGCTGCCTGGGAGAATCCGCCACTGTGATATCTAATTAATCTCATATTTCATTCTGTACCCTCACTGTGACTGGCATTAAGGAGCTCCACTTTGATCAGCACGTCACGCTGAGCCTCCATCAGAAAATCTCACACAGTGGTGTAACAGGATGGAATGGAGGAGGAGGAGGAAGAAGAGGAGGAGGAGTGCATAAGTTTTAGCCACCTTCAATAGCCAGGGCTGCATGAAGTAGCCCTAGAGGTAACCACTACAGCCCCTTGTGCATAATTCTATTTTTATCCTTATTCTCTGGCAAAATGAGTGTGCGTGGAATGGCTATGGCAACAAAATGATGTTTCTGAAGGTTGTGGCCTTGCTCGAGCACCATTGAAGTCTCTATCTGTTATGAATATAAATAAATAAATTTACCGTCCTAATCACTGAGACTCAGTGCAGACAGAAATTTAAAGAGAAAAAGTCCAAATCTGCCTCTTTGTGCTTATTCTCCTGAACTATTCTATATTTCCCTCCTCACTGAGAGACAGCAAAACCACATATCTACAGCCAGAAGTTCAGAAACCTTTTATTTATTTATTCATAAGTCATATACCACCACCACCAAAACTGAAATCTGCTGTTACTGTACTATAAAAATACTCCTAAGACAGCGGAGAATACGGAACCACCAGTAACTGGGACTAAATATAAATGCTTTTCTGAGGCTTAATATAGACAATGTGTGAAAGACTGTCACACTTGTGAAGCTGCCTGCTCAATATAACGTGGGGCTAAAATAAAAGCACGGCCTTGCATTTATGTAACGTTCGGTTCATTTTTGGGGGGCGAACGCTCACAAATAACAGCCTGGACATTCAAATTGAGTGGGGTCATTAGCGATCACGGCCCCTGATACCAAGCCTATTTTCAGGTGAAAGTGAGGTGGCTCCCGATTGGTGGAAAGTCCTCTGAAGTATCTCTAGGCACTGGTAAACAAGAGATTTATGAATGACAGCTCCCAAATTTGTTTTTAGCACAAGGGAGCGACAAGCACTGTGCCTCATGCCCAAATTCCTCCCTGTGGAGGGCCTTCCAAAGGGGATAGGGTGACTTTTGGCCTGTGAACACACTCCCACTGCAGTGTCGCACTGCCAGTGTTTATTTCTATAACCGATCTGCCTCTCATTAGACTTGATGGCGTTTAGAGCCTTAATTTGAGATGTTAGATGGCTGTCTTTTTTGTCTCAAGCCACACAAGCAGGCTTCCCGCCCCAAAAAGAGAAGAGACACACATCAAGAGACACATATCACCAGTGACAGGAATATTACATGTGATGAGTCTCAGATACATATGGCTTTACTGGAAAGATGCAGTAAAACTTGAAAAATTAAAAAAAATAAAATAAAATGAAGTGAGGCTAAATGTTTTTTTTAGCTACATTTTAACTACGTTGATCATTCAATACATTTTTTATTATAATTATTATAATTATTAGTGGTAGTAGTATAGCCATGCACTTAGTGAAGATAATGCTACAACTTTTATTAAATAGAATAATGACGGAAATATCTAACTTTAACTTTAATTTCGCAGACAATAATCGCATCAATGCACACATACATGTTTAGTATTTCTGTAACTAAAAAGTGTTGCAGATTAATGAAAACAATAACAGACAGAATGCTAACAGCAACAGATACTGGAACAAATATGCAGCGTAAACCACGAACGTCCGTACTGCAAAATTCCAAATAAAAGTTTGTAAAAATTCTAAACCATAAATGTAACCATTCACATTCCTCACAGTTCCTTCACCAAATGTTTTTGCAACTTTATTTCTTCTTTTTGCTGCTTTTTTTGTTTTTTTTATGAAATCAAAATGCGAGGCCTGTATATTTTTACAGCAAACACAGAGTGGAGTCATGTGTGTTGATGTGTGGTTACAGTTCACCGCACGCTGTTAATCAATTTCACTCAAACCAACTTTTCTGCTGCGACTGAGCACATGAAAAACAGGACAACCGAGAAGTACAGCGCCTAGTTAGTACCAAAAACACAATGCACGAGAACACCGTCAATAAACGTAACGCCACACTTGGTGTTTACGGATAAAACATGTTGGACGCAGACGTTTGCTGGTTTAAATTCCCTTTCTAAGAGTATAAATAGAAAGAGAGATACAGAAGATGTCTGAGGGCAAAAATAAGCTGATGCTTGGGACTGCAATGTGGTGCTGGATCTCTCATTAGGTGCCTTGTTATTTTGAGCAGCTGGCATGTCTAAAGCAGGAAACAGGTCTTTATTTTTAAGACTCAGGCTCGTCCTTGCAGCTGAGCCAGAGCTGTGGTTTGCAGGCTATCTGCTAACAAAGAGGACTGACTTAAAAAACCATCACGAGTCGTTCGCTGCAGGAGCCAGAAGTCCGGTCGTCTCCCGACCGGGCCTTCCTCCTCCACGTCTCAAACAACAAACACGACAACAACAACGTGAGCCATAAGGAAGAAGATGGACAATGTAAACAAGAAGGCAAATGTGAAAACTGGCAACTTCCGTGATTTTTATCACTCATCGTTTGCTGCGAACGTTTTGGGAAATCCTACAGTTTATAAAATGCCCACATCAATTATTCAAAGGCGGCGCTTTCCTTAATGCTTTCAATCCACTGCACACTTTGCATCTGGTATAATATCACTGTGCTAACATAACACAGGCAATAAATGATGTTTTTGCGCTGTTCACAGTAGCAAACAAAATGATTTAAAAAAAAAAAGGAATTGAGCCACGAAATACAATATGAGACCTATAAGAGTCTTGTCCTTTTATTTTACGTGGCCTCTTTAGCTCGGATTAATTCAAATATTCACAGATGAAGTGAACTCAGAGATTCAGCACTCAGACAAGAGGACTTAAAAGCTGCAGCTTTGTTGTCTGTTCCTGCTGAAGAGCTTGCATGATATTTTACACGATATTTTGCACTCAGGGGGAACTAATTAGTTTTCCCTGGGCGGAGAGCCCATCTGGACGCTGTTTTTGTTAAACGTTGATGCTACTAATCATAATCAAAATCAAACATGAGTTTATACCTTCTATCTTCAGCTCCATTTAAAGGATAAAAGCAGAGAGGCCGGAGCGCGTCATGCAAAATGTCAAGGGTTTTTTTTCTTTGGAAAACAATCAACACAGGACATTTTAGAATATTCATGGCATAAAGTAGAAAGTATATTCATGATTCTAAAATAAGATATTCGCCGTAATACATATTCCAGCATAGAGCCATCCTTGTAAACTAACATAAAGGCATTGTTGAGCTAACACACAAGTTAGTCATTGTCAAGTGATCCACTGTGAAGTGGAGAGAACACATTAAATAGGCAAATGACAGATTCTCTATAAATATCTGTTCCAAAGCAGTTTTACAGCAAGAGCGCTTCGAGATGGAATGATAACGCAGAGACGACTAATCTTAGCAGGCTAATGCCATAAGCTCAAAATAACTCACCTAAGAATAGCTGACCCACAGAATAAGCAAGGAGCCCGAATCCAGGCTCTCGGTGTGTCTGTTGTTTGGCTCGTGGGCCTTTCAGACCGAGCACCAAAACCTTTTTTTTTTTTTCCTTCCTGCAGCCTGCAAGTCAGAAAAACTGATCTATTGACAGAGAAGGAATGTGTCATCCTCCTGCCATCCTCCTGTCTTACTTTCAAATCTGCTCACGTTCAGCCCAGCGCCTCAGGGTGTTTTCAATCACCACCATAACTGCCTGCAGTCAAGCTTGAAGCGCTTGTATTTTGGTTAAGGGATAAGAGTGTGTTTTAGTGCAAAACTTCTAGAACACACGGAGAGAGACGACCACAACAGCACTTGAAAAGGTCAGAATATTCTTTTCAGTAAATTAAACACTGACTCACATGACTCAACCTCACTTTCTCGTTGCACATGCTCACCCCCAAACCACATGACAATATTTTCACACAGCACAATGGCCTCCTCGGCTTCTGGATTCACCACATAGAGGCCGCTGACTGAGTTTATCAATAGCCACATGCTGAAAATGGAAATCAAAGAAAATAAGGCGTGACTCATCGTGGGTCAATACAGTGAAGCAGGCATTACTCACGGTGATGTCAGCCCCTGCACTCTTCAATTCAATTCCCAGGTCAAAAATAGAACCGCCTGGGTAAATATCCTGACAGAAACCTTTCAAATGTCCCCTCAGTATTTGTGTCACAGTGTTTCCTCTTCCCTCAAAAGTGCACAATGGACATGGAACATCCCTTTCATGGTCATGGGAAAAGAGGAATGCACTCACTCTGCTCTTTACAGCAGGGATTTTAAAGACACATCCCTGTTA
>OMNV01000422.1:27271-40679 GCA_900303265.1 Brotula barbata | reverse complement strand
TGTCCAATGTGTGACATGCCAATAAAAAAAGAATAAGGGTGGGGGGTGGGGGGTGAGAGGGTAATGCTGTGGAAGTGGAGATTTACAATGGTATCAGGTTCACACGCTTCCACTAGGGGCCTATTTTTTTCTCTCCCTCTTTTTCTCCTTTTTTCTCCCTGTTAAAGAACACATGGTGCAAATTAACTCTAGCTAGTAGAGGGAGAAAAGAGAGGAAGGAAAGGGGCCGTGGCATTGGTCAGACAGAGTAGCAGACACAAGGAAAGGAAATTTCAGGGATTACTGCAAGGTTGGAGGAATGTCTACACTTAGTACCTTGGAGCCCGCTGCCTCACACATCCTTAAAACAACATCACAGACAGCCAGCCTCCACTGCAGCAGCACTGCAATTTCACACAGGTCTTCTCCGACATTTCCGAAATTCTCCACTGCACAGTGTGCTGCAGGTTGACTCACAACTCGCTTTCTTATCTGCGTTCTGCCTGAAATCACTTGTTGATCTAAGGCAATGCAACTGGCCCACCTATGCTCATGCATATCACCAGCAAAGAATTCACATATGTCATTTCTCCAGCCCTATGCTCTCAAATCAGTATCTGTAAACAGGAACATTGGTCTCCTAAAACCCACAAACCAAACAGCTAAGAGACTTATCAGTCATGTCATCACGATTTATGCACGTTAGCCTCTCTATAACTAACAAATGGTAGACTGGAGGAGTTCACAGCTTGAGCTTCAAGGATTTCTGGAAGTAAACATCCTCTGAATCATTTCCAGAGATTCACAGTGTGCAGTCTTACCTTCAGAAACACAAACAGTAGGTTCTCACTGTAAGATAAAAGTAAGACATGTCTGGATTCAGAAGATTAGAGTTAGTGACTGATGTAGACATGTCCTTGATTGGACACAGAAGGACAATTGTGTGTTTTCAGTGGTTTTGATGGGCAAGGCAAAATTGCATTTGCCTGTCCGTCACTGCCAGTGGCATATACGGGCTGAGGGAAACAAAGCTGTGAATGCTTGGAGACGCTTCAGCACACATGCACATATGAAATTTATACGGGTATATTTAGATATTTAGTATATTGCATTCACGCACACATGCAGACACCTTTCCTTAATGCTAGGCTGTGTGAACCAAAATGCGCTGTTTTTAAGAAGCAGCCAACCCAACATCTGAACCTCTTTTTTCTGCTCATCTGTAGATCCACTAGTCTCCCTCTTCCTGCCTCTCAACCTCGTTCTCCTCTGTACAATTTTTTCACGGCGATTTCACGCCACTATCAGTTGATTTTATTGTTGCCATGATCTCAAACAGCACACCATGTAGCAGCACGAACCCTATCCGCAATGGTAAAGACGCTTCCTGGCATCAAAGGGCCGAGCTGTGCTACCCTTTCAGTAGTTGTATTCATTTCTGCTCCCGTCGTGCTCAAGCACTCTTTGTTCTTCTTCGTTATAGGAATGTACTTTACAGTTTGGCAGTGTTGTCTTTGTGAACACTGCTGCCTTTGTTCTAGCAGGCAGTTAACAGACCAGAGGGAGGGAAGTCGCCGTTATTAAGCCTATTGTTAAATTAGCCTAAGCACTATCTTAATGAAATGATTTAGAATGTGTGCATCTCCCTCAAGTCTCTTTTTGCAGTTCAATCCTCGTGTCTTTGATTCGCTGGGTTCTCCTTTGTCCGTATACAGTCATTCATGTGAGCTGCCGGGCTGTATGGCGATCTGTGATGATGTGGAATTTTAATCAGAGCTTCTGGAGGACCTTGTTTTCCATCCAAAAGACGCTGGCTGTGTGTTTATGGGAGGACGCATATAGTAAGTGTTATAGACTACCACTGCAGCATCGCGACTAGCTAACCTTGGGCGATTGAGCTTAACAGCCCATTTATAGATCGCTTTAATGCCCTGCCCATTTGAGGGTGAATAACTCTTTATAAGCTCCCATCATTTGCACTTTTCTTCTCTTATGGCGTTCCTCGCCTTATTTCACATTACTTCTCTCAACTTCTCTTTTCTTTCTCTCCTCTAATGTCGAGTGGTTATGACAAATCAGACCCCAAAGGCATCATGAGATAGTGGGGGGAACGTTCGGCCTGTTTCTAATGGCGCATTGCACAGGCATGTCCGAATCAGTTCTTGCCGGCGACGGGGGGGCAGCAACTCTTCCTCCCACCTCCCTGTCTTCTGTCCTCACCCTTCTCTCTAGGTGAAACGGATGATTTAATGTGTGGCCCTGGTGGAGAAGTTAATGGAGTTGGCGGACAATTTTGAGAGGCTTTCTCCATCAAGGCACACTCCCCGTGTAGACAGTGACTTGTCTTCTCCTCCCCGCAGAACCAAGATACACACATACTGAAAAGGCACACCTCATCTCTTTAAGTGTGCGCCACAGCAGAACTGTGTGCTTACACTCTTCTAACTGTAGACTTGTGACAGGACCTGTAGGGGACTGATGGAGCTCGCTGTTAACAGATGGCCCAACACGCCATCTCTGACTAAGGTTCAGTGGATCATTAGAGATTTCTTGGATACTTTGAGTGATAATGAGACATGATTTTGCTTTTTTGCCAAGGCCCCTCTTGTTTCAGCTGCTCTGAAAGAGCTGGTAATGTTCCACGTAGGTTAATTCCAGACTTGTTTATGTATCAGATCACACAGTTGATACAAAGTCACTTTGAGCCTCGATAAGGGTGTATACTGCACTGCCACACCATTGCTAATTCAAACAGAAAAAGGTAGACAGGGAGAATATTGATCAGTACTATTGATCACACTTACTCCATCCTTGCTCTCCCCCACGTGTTTGTCTTTGTTTGAATTCTCCTGACCTGTACTGGCACTCTATAAAAACTATACATGTATGTATGTACAATTTCATGATTTTTGAGGAAATTTAGAGCCTACCTAGGTAGCATTCTGGAGAGATTTGGCATTCACTTAACAATTTTGTAGGCCTTTCAGTGGACCCCATGGGAACAATTAGAAAAGCCTCTGAACGCTACTGTCTATGCAATCCAAAATCTACAATTTGAAGTTTTCGCAAAACCATGTTCAAGAATTCATGTTCACGTATTTCTGTAATTTTGGGGGCTGCCGGCTCTCACATCCCTCATCCACTATGTTGACTTTCTTTTTAAGAAATAGAAACCCCACACTTTCAACCACAACATTGCCATCATTAGGGACCAACGTGAAGAGTAGTCTATGATAAAAAAATAAATGCAGGCAATTTGAAAATGTTTACTAGTATTAACGCAATGTTAAAATAGCAGCACTGTGAGTGCCCAGGAGCTTATCAGTTTTACAGTTTTGGCCAAACAGAAACCGCTATTAGTTTAGGACCTGTTCTAGGTACCCATCGCCACATAGTTCAGACATACATTTCTCAAAAATAATGATATTTTATAAGATTGCCAGCTCTGAACACGTGGCACCCGTCCAACTCAGCATTAAGCACAAAGTATGATGTATTGTTATCTGTAAGCGAGTATAATTAACACCTCATGTTGCAGCAACGACGGCCGCTTTAGATTCCTGCACAACTCGGCGCATAGCAGCAGCTAGCCATAATTAGACACAAACTGTTTGCTGCATGCTTAAATGCCAAATGGCAGCTAGGATGTGTATAATATGTGGCCTTACTGGCACGTCGCTGTAGACTCTCTGCTGGGTTTTTTGCTGGAGTCTGCCAGGGTTACGTAGAGATAAGTGGCTTGTTTTTGCGGCATCAGCCTACACTGCCCTTGTTAGCTCCCCATCTGAAACCTTTAGTGCCCTGCCAGGAGTTGTTAGCAGAGATGTTCTCTGGTAAATAAGAGGAGGTTGGTATTTAACTCAGTAATGTGAACTGTATGTGCCAATGAGCCAACTTATTGCAGAAACAGTTAAAGCGTGGTCAGCATTTGGTGTGGCACTGTAGCGCTCCACTCACCTCCTCCTTTTTTTGTCTTTTATTATCATACTCAGATCCCCTACCACTGTATACATTTGAGTTTTTTGCTTTATGATAATGTCCTCCAGGCTCTTGTCTCTGCGGCTCTGACACCCACACTGTGCTGTTTCATTTTAGCTGCTTTGACTTTAGTGGGTTAGCTGTTAGTCTTTTGTTGGAGAGTGCAGTGCTGCAGATCCATATATGGAGTGTGTACGAGCTTTGGCAAGAAACACAAGGTGTCTGGAGCCCACCTGTCAGGCCCCACCACAGCCATCTTTAGCACCAGCCTGACAAAAACCATCAGGGCACAGACGGCTTTGTGCCAGCCTGCTGATGTGTTATGCTAACATGTTATTGCATTTATATTTATTGCAGTAATACATCTGGCTAGGTTTTCCGTCATCGGCTGCCTTGAATAAAAATAAGCAGTGTTTTCACCTTGCTGGTGCAGCAGCCGTCGAGCTTCATAGCATTTAAACCGAAGACAGTAATGTGTGTGTGTGTGCGCGTGCGTGCGTGCGTGCGTGTGTGTGTGTGTGTGTAATCACTCCTAGCTGGCGGGCTCAGAGAGAGGTGGAATCAATGCAGTGGGCTATGAAGAGAGGAGAGAGAAAGGAAGAGGAGGAGGGAGGAAGCTGATCGATATCATAGCAGTAGGGTGGGGTAATATCCTCCTCATGCAGGGCTGCCACAGAGGAGGAAAAGGAGGAGGGCCAGAGGGAAGGGGAACGCAGAGAAGACGAGCAGAAATGAGAGGAGTGGGAGAAGGCGGGGCAATGGTGAAAAAGATGCAAATCTTCATGGTGCCTGTAAACAAGAGGCTTTGTGTCAATCACAGGATGAAGTGGCAGATTTAGCATTCTCCTCTCCCCCTCACCCATTCTTCCAACAGTACTGGGGATTGTTTGCTTGGCAGCTGTCTGCCCATTGGTCCAGCCCGGGGTGGGGGGTGTGGCTGTGCTGTGGCTAATGTATGGGCTGCCATGGCAATGATAGCCGCTGTTTAAGAGAGTCATCAATAACCCCGCCCTGATGTGTTCCACAGACTGTTAGTCAGTGTCTGCTGGATCACTCCATCATCAGCCTATCATATCACTTGGCATACAAAATCTATTACAAGCATCCCCCTGCTGCAAAAGGCAGCTGAAGAGAAACACAAAGAACAGACCAAGGACAGGTGGATGTCAGTCACAGCACCACAATAGGAGAAAAATTGACAATGAAAGAGGCTGAACAGACTTGATGGTACTTGTGTGCTATCTTTCTAGGATGCTTGCATCTTAAACAAATCTCACGTCAAGACTGATTGCACAGCACGGCAAGCTGTGTCCCCTTTCTGCTCGATTGGACTTCAAAGCTATAGCTGGCCAGAGCAGAGCAGGCTTCACATGGCTGTTTAGAGCGGGGAGACAGGATGTGATGACGGACAACAGCACTGTTCTCTGTAAATGGACACTTCCCCCTGCAGTGGAGAGGAAGTCACCGCCAAATCATATGGTCACAGTGGGATGCACACGGGTCATGCATGTGCGTTCCTTCCTACCCTTAGCAGCCATTTTATTTCTCATGATGGCTGTGTGTTTCTTCTTCTGGTGTTGATGTGTGTCGTCTACTGTACATGATGTTACACCAAACTGTACTGACCCGGTCTCTTGTCTAACGGGCCAACTGACAAGTCATAGGTAGTGTGCGTTTTGTGTGTGTTCGTTGTCACCTTGAAAGAATGCAGGCAGGAGATAAGTAACAGAAGACGGCTTTGTCTTAGTCATAGCACCTACTTCTATTTCTTCCTACTTGTTCCTTCTTTCTTTCTCAGTTCTCTCACTGTGAGTTAAGTCATCCCCATCTTCCCCCTTGATAGAGTGAGTCGAAGCGAGTAATTCCCCCGTCTACAGCAAAATCCTTTACCTCTCCTACCCTGCCCTGGACGCTGCTTCACAAACCAAATGCATTCTGGGGTGTGTGTGCTCATGTTCAAAGTTTGCCTTTTGATTTACAGGCACACACATGGATAAATGGAAGGAGGAGGCTTTGATGTGCCTGGGCTGCAGAGAGTGGAGATGTTGGTGTGATGTTCAACCTCTTTGTCTTGTGCTCTCTCACACTTGCTCTCTCTCTCTCTCTCTGCGGGTGCTCTGTGTATGCGTGTGTGTGCGCACGCAGAGGAGTTTACAAGTGCGCGTGAATGATAACCACACACAATCTGTTTGACACAATCTGCTCATCGTGGCGCCAGTGTTTTGCCCTCGTGTTCTGCATTAGAGAGCAGTTGTTTTCAGCCATATGTATTTTATGGTATTATGGTGTGGGAAATCAGCAGAGCTGTTGAACTTGGCTGAGTTAGATTCACGAAACGTACCGCACAATGGTAAAATGATACGCTGTCAATAACAGTTAACTGTTATCGCCCTTTTGTGGAAGTACATTGAATTTCCCCTTGTTTTGCAAAAACACATAAAATGTAGGAGTGATTATTTTTACACAAGTGTAGGATTTTGAGAGAAATATGATCATAAGCATTTTTCACCACAGTGCTGTAATGTTTCCCCCCCATTTTGGAGGAAACACATAATAACATGCACTTGCATTCTCACCATAGAAGATATAAGGTTGTTGAAATGTCTGGAAGTAGTCTAAAATTAAACAGTTTCTTTTAGTATAATGGCTGTTTATTATACTTTTTAGAGGTGTAGTTGTTTTTCACAAGGCAGTGGTATTTCTTTGTCTGCATGCCCACGCTTTGATTAATGCTGAACATGGTGAATTGTACAAAATACATGGATTTTCAATTGCATTTCATTTGCATAATATTGCAGTGTATATATTTTGATTTTTACCCATTGGAACAAAAGGCAAATGCATACTTTGCCTATGATCATAACACAAATTAATGCAGCGTGTTCTTTTGTAAATGACGCAAATCACAATGGCTTAGGTAGTTTTAACCATATGGCTCATAGACACATGCGGAAAGCCATTCCACAGCCATGTTACAGTATGGCGGCTGTTGTTGGCGGTCTAGACCAGGAGTCATGCAGTACAACTCCTTATAGCACTGGGCCAGCCTTGTTATTGCAGCTGTGTTGTCTACAATACATCTCTTGTTGCAGCACAGCAGGAGGTTGCTCAAAGCCTCTGGCCTGTATGTGTGTGCGTGTGTGTCGTAATCACATTCGAAACATTGGAACATTCTTCACCTAGCACTTAGACTAGAGTCTCTGTGGAAGCCTCATAATTTTGAAAACTCTTGCATAAAAACGTGCACATCTCCGATGCCGCATTTGCATCTACGCTGATATATCATCACACACGCGGGCGGGCAATTTGCATGTCATTATTTGCATATTGTACAAAGCAAGCGTGCCTGACAGACCACCCACTGTTCAGCTAGTGCGGCATCTGGCTGCTACACAGCTTACATGATGTATTACTGATAAGGACGGTGTCATCAGCAGAGACTGACAGACAGGCAAGGTCACCTCAGAGAGGGAGAGAGAGAGAGATCTTGAGAAGCAGTGGCCTGATGAAACATTACGCTTGTTAAGCTGCTATAGATTTGCTCTTCAAAGCAGGGTTCACTTGCAACGATGAGACTGTTTATCTGTTTATTCCTTTTTTTCCTCCCTTCTCTCTTTCTTGCCGCTCTCTTGCTATGTGCTGCTCCTCTCTCATTTTTTTGCGCTCTCTTTTGGGTGAGTGTGTTAGTGAATATGCTCATAAACATCTGTGTATGTTTGTATATGTATGTGGAAATTAGCTTTGCGGTGTGTGTGTGTGTGTGTGTCCGCGCGTGCACGCGCACGCGCACGGGTGTGTGTGTCTGTGTGTGGGTGTTAGTAAGAAGGGTCGTAAATATTCCCATTAGCTGTGCGCAGCGGTGAGTGAATTGACCAGACAGAATAGCACACACACACACACACACATACACACACACACAAGCCTCTACTTATAATGGCCTCACAGCTGCTGTATTCCTTTTTTATAAACCCTTCATCATCCCTCACAAAACACACACCCCATCAGTCTTTGACATGACACACATTTGTGCATCCACCTCCATCGTTTCCCACTGTTGATGTTACAATGCACACACACACATGCAGACTGTCCTGTCCACCCAGCGTCATTTGCTTTCCAGCGTTCAAAATCCCGAGCCTAAATCTTTAATGTACTGTGCGTGTGTGTCCTTGTGTGAGTTATGCCACACGGGAGAGATCGATTAGCCTCGGCTTAAGCGAGCCGTCTCATTTCCTGTCTTCCATTACAGTGCTCAGTCAACCCACAGCTACATCTCCACCATGCTAGGCTCAGAAAGCTGCCACTTCTGGTTGTGTATACACACACACACACACAGTCTGGATTAGCTGGCTGGGCAGACGTCCAATATAACAAGTACACAAATGCACGTGCACACAGACGCACACACACAGAGCCTCGCATTCATATCCTTCATGTTTGTCCCCCTCTCTTCCTCCACAGCAGTTGTCCAGTCATTATTAGTAAGGTGTCTCATTAGCTCACCAGGCTATGCTAACAAGGCAAAGGATCACTGGCGAACGGTTGACCAAACAAAACACCAGACCATTCAAATATTACACTATCCTCTGCTCTGCATAACAAAGGATGCCTCTGCTGACCACAGAAGAAAACTTGACTATGTTTTTTTTGTCCTGTCTGTTTGTGTCTAAATCAGGAGAGCTGAATCCTGACTCATGCTCTTACCAGACAGGGCTTGGCTCTCCAGAGAAAGTCCCTGTGTCTACACAAGCTCTCTCTCACTCACACACACACACACACACACACATGCAGGCTCAGACATAACACACAGAGGAAGTCAGGTATCAAGCACAGATGGCTTTGAAGCAGCAAAATGAAAGTCTGAAGGCAGAAATGACAATGTTTTCTGGCAGGCTGTAACTGTGTGTCTAGCTGAGAGGGAGAGCTTGGGAAATAAAGACAGTATTATGATCTGAACACCCAGATATGAGCTCGCCTAACCGCCTCCATCTGTCCGTGCGCAGCCTGCATTTGAAGTCTCACTTGGATCTTGGATTGTAGTCTATACCCAAGGATTTCTGACTGTGTTCTGAGAAAGAAGTGTGTATGTGTGTATATGCGCTTGTATGTAACCTGAATCACTACAACGCAACATGTGTGGTGCCTGGTGCTTGGTGTCTGTCTTCTGCTGATAGTGGTTGTCATTAGTGTGTGTTCTTCATATCGTCGCTCCTTTCTGATTTCACAGCGCTGCTTAGTCTCCCGTCACTTAACTCATCTTAAACGTCTTGGCTGAAACTGCCACACAGCCAAAAGTGTGTTTGAGGGGAAGACAAATATTTAACTTGGACTAGGCCCGGCCGTTTTATAGAGTGAGCAGCCGAGACTAGTGTTCTCTGTTCCCCCTCTGGTCAGAAGGGTTCTCTCCTGTGTTGAGTAGTATTGGTGCCACAGTGAGTGATTTGCATCTCATTCACCTCACCTCACATCATCAAGAAGGGCCATTTTACAAATGTAGTAGATTGCATGAATATTGACGGACTTCATACCCCTTCATGAATGCTGTCCCCACACAATTAACATTCTGCCCAGATTGTGGTGCAACTTAAAGGTTTTATTGTTCATTATGGAAAATTTGCTCCATGCAGTGTATGAGGTTCTACTGTCTTGTTGATTGTGCTTACGTCTTGTATAACTGCTCTCTCCGATACAAGGTCCGAGTCAAGGGTTGATGTTTTCATTGTTTTTTCTTATTTTCTTCCTCTTTTCCCGCGTGACACCTTTGATATAAAACAGGCTGCTGCAATTAGGCACATTTGTTCTATGCACAGAAAGTAGTGAAGCACGGCGCGACCCATCACCTCTGTGTGTGACGTGTTCCTGCTGTTGTTAGTGCGATCCTATCACCAGTGACTTTTGGCCCTCGAGTAAAATAGTATAGTCTATGAGCGTCTAGTGATTCAACCCTATGTTTCCTTCGCTCCGTCTCTGCCACTGGCCCTCAATAACAAGAGGATTTGTTGATGTACCTCTGAGGAGATGCTGTCACTTTGTCAATTTTTTACAGCGATACTACTGATGGCTGAACAATTTATGCATTCCTCCTCGACTCCTTGAAGGCAGTTTTAAGTTTGAGCCGGGCGGGGGTGTGCACACACAGCAACAAGAGCAAATCTAACCACTTTGAAATGACTAATGCTCATCCAATCTAGGCTGACAGATGGACAGATGTGTGTTCAAAGCAGAGGGCACCAATTTAATATCTAAACGGGTCAAGCCAAAAAGGAAGGAAGGGTGGGAGAGAGAGAGATGCTCCTGTGTCGGCATGACGCCACTGCCACCACAGCTGGTGCTCCCCCTCTTGGCTTCGCTCTGTCTATTTGTTCTTATTAGCAGGTCAGGAAGCAGAAGCATGCTGAACACAGTTCCTCACAAACATTGTAATCAGCATTTGTTTAGTGTTAATATATGTGCTTGCCTAAGAGAAGAAGACTTAAGGGGCGGATCATCTTTCCCTCTTACAAGTAGCCAAGTGCACTATGAAGGCCATAAGGAGAGGAGGACTCCTGCTGCTGCTCCGACAGGCTGATTTTAAGGAGCTTTCTCTTCCCTCTGACACGGAGTCCCGGCCTGCCCTGCTCTTCTGCAGGGTTGGGAGAAGAATAGTGGTGCTTATCCTGAAAGCCTGTGATTTGTGTGTGTGTGTGTGTGCGTGTGCGTGTGCGTGTGTGTGTGTGTGTGAACGAGAGAGCACATTTGCTTGTATGTGTGTTTGCTCACACAACATGCTGGCATTTCTTTTTAACAACCTCCTTTGTCAGTCACTGAGATGTCGAAGATTGCGTGAGCACAGCAGATCTTGTACCTTGCCAATGTACACACACGCACGCACACACAGTCTGAGTGTATGTGTGTCGTCCAGATGGAAGTGCTTATTGAGTGCTGGTGTGCTGGCAGATCTCTCTGTCTCAGAGAGTGAGGGAGAAAATAAGAGGGAGAAAGAAAGCAAAAGAGGAAGAGAGACAGTTGAGTGGAAAACCATTCCAATCAGATCCATCATCCTTGTGTGTGTGTGCGTCTATGTATGTATGTGTGTGATCTGCCCAGCCAACTCTTCCTGCCTCCCCTCTCTAATCTTATCATGTCGGAGCAGCAGATTAGTCCTCCTCGATCCCATCTCTGCCTCCCAATGCCACAATCAGCCTTTTGTTCTTTGCTTGTGCTAACTCTCCCACTGCGGCAGGCGAGGTGAAGACTCCCCCCACTTCCCACCCCCCCGATCTGTCCTCAGTGGCATTTTGAGCTTCCGCTTGTCAATGTCACACTGCTACCAGCCCTGATCTTCCATGGCCAAGCCTTCCCTGCCCCAAGGGCTTTAGCTAGCTAAGCAGTTACCGCGGCAGCCTGCTAGCCTAGCTGAACTGCTTTGACATTCCTGGCTAACATAGAGCTGCCACTGCTCTTGTCTGTTTCAACTCCCTCCCGCGCCACCGTCTCCTATGTCTTCCGTACTTTTGGTCACGACCTCCTGAAGGAAGTTATAGATCCCGGCTGCTGATGTCACTAGTGGGGGGGTCACTACCAGGGTTAGCAGAGGAAGAAGAGAGTGTTTGAAAAGCCGGGAAAATAAACAGAGGTTTCCTGTTAACGAGGTGCACTAGGGGCCTGTCGTGTGGGAGCAAAAGGGCCTGGTTTTGTTTAAAGGGAGGCTCTTGTGTTACAGTGTGAGGAGGAGGTATGAGTTCTGGGGGTTACAGGTTGCAACAACGTTCTTTGTTTTGTCACAGTTCAGTTTGGCTGGACGATGACGACCATATTTTTAAAGGTTGCCATGAGCAGATGTTGGTTTATAGGTGAAAATTTCATCAGCTTCACGCCCACTCAAATGAAAATGTTGAATTAATTTCACTCCGCTCTGTTTACTCTGTTTTTCATAATGGAGTAAACACATGTTAGAACCCTTTGCTTGTAAATGAAACTCTGCCCCTCTCTCACCTCAGTCTTTGTGGCGGTGTGGTCATACACAGGGGCCCAGCTCCTGAGTTGATTGCACACACACACTCACACACACACATGCAGTCACTTAAAATGGACTTCTTGCACAGGCTTTATCCAACGGTTGGCCATCTTTGGCTAGTCAGAGGGGGACAATTAACCATTACCCGACCTGTCCTGAACACGTCTAACGCACAATGAATGCCATGATTTAGAGTTTATTCAAATTCTATATGGAATATATTTATGTAACTGTAAAAGACATCCTGACTTTGAGCCTGTTGGGGCAGTGGCCTGAATGTAATCAACCTTGTCTCGTGAATTTGGCCAAGAATGCCCTAGCCTGGCTGAGCCACTGGATGGAGGGAGGGAGGGACAGGGGGTGGGGAAGGAACCATTGTGCTCAGCCCCAAAGCATGACTCTCAGATTTATATCTTCCCACTGAATAGAGGGCTTGCCCGGGGCCCTGGGGGGTTGAGTCAAGCAGGGGAAGAACAGTTGTAATTTTAAGTCTGAGGAAATGAGAAGATTTTGCCCCTCCCTCTTTAATTCCGACCCTTTCTCATGCTTCATTTCCTCCTCACTCTCTATCTCCTTTGCTCTTCTGCCTTGCACCTTCTCTTTTTTTCGTCTATTTCTCAGTGGTGGGTTTGCAAATCTTTTGGTCTCTACGCAGAGAGCAGCATTCCCAGGGTTTAGGCCCTAGGAGAAGGGAGGGCAGGGGCATGTTTAGCCTCTGGCAGGACAGACAAAGATGGCTAACATTGTGCCGTGCTCGGCTCTCCACAGGCAGCGTGGAATGTCTCTAATCAATTCAGCGTTGTGGCATTTCTTTTACATGTTCTCTCTCTCTCTCTATTATTTTCTGTGGCAACGTTAGCTAAACCCAGACAATATGAGCAGTTTAACTTTTTACACAGTCTGAGCTGCCTGTCATTACCCTCCATTTTCGCTTCACATTATCTACTCATTTTTCCACCCTGCATGTTTATAGAATTTTGATAATTGAAAGCTATGCTTCCCTCTCACTACTTACTCCATATGTAGCAGTCCCCGTCTCTCCTCTCCCTCCCTCCCTCCCTCTCTCCCCGCTTTGCTTGAGAGGGCTTAATGCCACTGTGAGCATCTAAACGGCAATCTGTTGTGGAGGGCAGCAGCAGTTCTGTGGTGATGAGGATCCTGATGAGTACAACATTCAGTCTTTGTATCATTTTTTAAGTAATGGGTCGTTGATTAGGTGTACAACTGTCTGCGAGCTATCTGAAGTCCCTTTGGTTTAGTGGTTTCAGAGGCAGAAAAACACTGGTAGCATGTACAGTCTCCTAAAAGCATTAACTATGTATAAGCACTGGATGACTGCTTTTTCTGATGTGGCGAGCAGGCTGTTTGTTTTGAAGGCAACAGTGTCTGTGTACACTGTATAGATGAGAGGCTGGAATGGGTGGGCTAATGGCTGGGAGGGAGGGGGAGCAACAT
>OMNV01000422.1:0-20205 GCA_900303265.1 Brotula barbata | reverse complement strand
TCCCCCCTCCCTCTCTCCCTCCCTCCCTCCCTTCATCCGCTCCTTTGGTATTCTGAGCGAGCTGTCTGCAGCCTTGCAATTTCAGCCTTGTTTATTATGGCGCAGACATACGAGGAGAGATGAATTCTGTATCCTGCATGCGTGTCTGCTGCCGCTGTTGAGTGTGTGTATGCGTGTGTATGTGCGTGTGTTTGTGTAAGGTCGCAGCACATGCTCAGTAGCGGGCGTATGGAAGCGAGTGGAGCTTGCTACGCTGAGGTCACAGCACAAGCTCAGTGAACACATCTCCGGAGCGAATGCGCGCTTCTCCATTTTGAGCACCTAGCAATAGGTGAGAGAAAGGGGAGTTGAACCGAACGAGCACCGCGCACACACGTACAGTGTCACCACCCAACCTCTAGTGCTCGATGTCGGAAATGGACGACCTGTTCAGTCCGCGGAGGTAGGTGTGCGGTTCGATTCCCCCGGTTTCTCCTGTTTCCACTTGCTTGACAGAGTGTGGGTGTGCTGTTTGTGCGCCGCCCGCGACGCTGTCATTGTGTTTACCGGTTGTGTTCGTGTGGGGGTGATCACGGAAGAGGCTCCGCACAGTGAGTCAGCCACGGGGTTTGGAGGGGGTGAATGCCGCTCAGCATGCGGGCTGTCACCGCGTCTCACATACCGTTACGCGTTACCGTTAAGCTCTAATCCAACGCGTGCAGCTTTCATCACGCGCGTGACCACGAATATACTAGCATGTTCGATAAGCGCGCGTGTCGTTTTATCACGCGCTTGTAAGACCCGGTGAGACCGTGGCTCCATTTTGCAGCAGCCTCCTTGTTTACAATCGAGACGACATGGCTGCGCCGCTCTCTCGCTCTCTCTCTCGCTCTCTCACACACTCACACACACACAAAGCAGTAGCGGTTGTGTTGTGCCGGCCGCTCGTCATGGTTTGCACACGCCGAAGTTGTGTCTGTTTTTCTGTGCAGCAATTATGTCAGTGTGCCACGAGCCTGCGCAGGGATTGGCTGGATTTGATGGAAGGGGCGGGGCCAGCCTTGATTGCGGGCACACACAAAGTTGACCAGATTGTCACGTTGTTTGGGTTTATTAAGCAACCCGTACAGCATGATCGGATAAAACTATTAAGATGGGAATTGTTATGCTTTTAGTAGGGTTTTAGACTAAACTGATACACGGATGGACAACAGAATTCATTGTTATCACGGATAGTTTACAAGCTAAGATATTACTATTTCCCGTGTGTTTACTACCATAGCCCCTTAAAACCTGAGACATAGTTCGTCAGAAAAAAAAAAATTCTAAAAAGTAAAAGTTTTCAAACTTACCAAATATATCTAGATGTTATCTCGGGTAAATCTGGATGAAATGATACCCAACACATCCAAAGAAAAAGGAAATATAAGTCTAATTAAAACTGACATGTTAAAAGAGAAAGGTCTACTGTTAAATTTTTTAAACCACATCTCACACAAAATTTTGTGATTTTAAGCAAAAATTCATATTCTATGAAGTAAACTCAATTATTAATGTGGACTGATGTTCCCCAGAAGGTTATACAGAAATTAGTCCTAACGTTTACTCATTAACCAGAATTATCATTAACAATCAACGAAAAAATGATAGTATTTAACTGGGAAATAAAAAATATATTGGTTCCGAGTCATTTTTTTCTTCCTGATTTCTAGAAGAAAGAACTACCCTATAAGCAGGGAAGCTCGATCTGGATTGTACTATAGTGTTGATTTTGTTAAATTCCCCTGCGTGTTTACTGCTCAGCGTATAGCTGAGGTCCTCCTAGAAAGTCCTGAAAGCTACATACTACAATACATATGCACTCTGCCTGCTCTTTTAGGACCATTGCAGCATTCCATATGAATGTGGACTGTCTGCTTCCAGGATTTGTGGAGTATTACATGGCTCGGCTCAGACAGACTTCTTATTCTGGTGCACATGTCCTCATTTGTCATCCTTAGAGCCTACTGCCAAATATACTGTGGACCTGGCCGACTGCACGGTGTCAGGAAAGCGGCGGTAGAAGTTTCTCTCAAGAGGAACGCAAATAGATACCTGCCCACACTGTATTACGGTGCACGATTCTATTCTACTTGTCCCACTGTGGAAATTAAGAGAATTATGTTCTTTGTCACATAGCCATATTCATGTCTAAAACACACATTTATAGTTGGCTCATTTGCTGTAACCTTTCAGTATGGTAGACATGAAACATGAAGGCAGGCACTGTGACGTTTTTGTTATGTTTGGCTCGCATATTTGAAGACATTTTGTGTTTGTTTGCTTCCAGATTTATCATGTGACAAACAAAAGTTGCACAACTTGGACACAATTACTTTTAATATGAGATTCAAAAGTTTCAGGATATAAAATAAGAAACATGTTTTTACTCACATGTATGACTTGTGTTACAAAATTATTACAAAAAAAACTTATTCACTTCTCAAACTGAAAAAAATACTTTTAAATTTCATCAGCACATTTGTCTGTTTGTTTCAATACTCTGCCATGCCATGTGTTTGCTTTGCTTTATTTATGTAGTATGTTTGTATTAAAATGTGATGTATTTTAACTGGCACAGCAGAATGAGCAAACTGTCCTGATAGGCGCAGGGTCACTTGACTACAATTTAAATCCATATTTTGGTCTGTCAGTGCCATTTGTGCCAGAACTTCTCTTGACTGTAGTTACTACAGTATAGATTACTCCTTTCCTCTTGTCAGGGGGGCGGCAGGGGGAGGATCCTGTCAAAGGGAAAGGGGAGTCAGGTCAAATATGAATCCATCACAGGAAGGTTTTGTGGTTGCATGTCTCTAAAGCCACCAGAGGGATGCAGGCTCTCAGGTTTCAGCCAGGTTTCCCTGATGGAGTGTGAGCTTCTGCGGGTGCAAATCATGCTGACAGTTTCTGGGCCGCCCCAAGCTTGCCCGTATGAAAATCAGTGCTGTTACCTAGGCAACAACAGAGGGAAAGGCTTTTCAAAAGGAACATCTTGTCATTTTCTTTAATCCACTGCAGCTGGAGATTCCGAACACTATTATTAAATTGCAGTTGCTATGGCTACCAACATTTGCACCAGCAGCCGTTTTGTAGGCTCTCACCCCAGTCTCTGCATAGTCAGAAACAGCCCCCCACCCCCTTCTTTTAGGGGATTCTGTTTTATCGCTGCGTCCACAATATCAAGCCTGCAATTGTGCTCTGCTCTGCTTGCCGTGCAGTAGCAATAGACAGGGAACATTCATGAAACCTTTCTTTTCTTTTGTTTTTATATAATAAAACATCACATATACTGTATATCATTGATATTTTCCTCAGTATCAATCACAACCCACTTATCCTAATTTTCTTTATCTTTTCTTTGGTTGTGAGTAGTTTGGTTTTCTGCAGTGAAGGTTCCGTCTGTCAAAAAACACAGTTGTGAGTTTGAAGTTTATACTTTTCCTTAGCTGGATCAACAGGCACACCGCAGACATTATTCTTTTAGCTGCGTTTGAAACCCAGCCAAATTCTCCTTTTTTTTTTTTTTTTTTTTTTTTTCAACCTGCCATTTTTATCTTTCAGGCGACTAAACAGTACACAAGGGGAAATCAGAGTGGGCCCAAGTCACCAAGTAAGTCATCACTCGTGTCTTTTAAAGGTATCAGTGCTTAAAACTGAAAGCTGCTTATTTCCTCCAAAACTGACATGAATGCTAGAATTTGGTGTCTGATGGAAACAATGCCGTTTCTGCAGATTGTAGTAAATTTAAACTGTAAGTAGAAATTATTAAAGCTATGAAATCAGAAGTTTCATGATGTCAAGACGCCACTATGTCAGTCATTTGCAAACACAGCTGAAATTTGAGCCTTTTCAAGTGGACATGCGGTCCCATGGGTGTAGAACTTTGTATAATTTTTGCATGTATTTCCTGTAATCCTCACATTTGCCTATGTCACTGAAAACTGTAGTAAGTGCTGTTGATATACTTACATGCTTACTTATACAAATAGGCTTGGTTTTTTACATAGATTAGCAAAATATTTCCCAGTTCAGCAAGGATCTACGCTACGTATGCTGTCTTTCGGACACCAACACAAGTCAATCTTGTTAGTCACAAGTGTCTGTTAAGAAACTCAACCACTGTGGCTGTAACTTTTCCCCATTCCTCACTGCCACCACTCAGCTCCACAGTGAAAACTAGCTGACAGGGGTTTGAAAACTGATATTTTCCTCAAGTGTGCCTGCTATTTGTAGTATGACACCATCTGGCTCTCTCCTTCTCCCTGTACCTAATTAGGCCAAGCTCCCTGAGCTGCAGCCTTTCCCCTCTCCTGGTGGCCAGGTCGTGACCGAGAATGAGGAGCTGGTCTGGATGCCAGGGGTCAATGACTGTGACCTTCTCATGTACCTCAGAGCTGCAAGGTGAGCTGAGAGAAACACACATACAGAGCCCAACAGGACCGACTACACCTGCAGGGGCCAACCTGTTCAAAGAAAGGCACCAATAACTCTTTCAAAAATAGTTCACATAAATATGAATGAAAAAATAGTTTCTACATCATATAATTGAAATTATTAACAAATATTCCACAAAAACCTATACCCATTAATAATAATTAATAATAATACATTTAATGCCAAATTTAAAGGTAAACAGCTTTGGGTATTACAATTTATGAAAGCTGAAAAGATGTAATTCAAATTTAACCCTCAACGATATGGTGAATGAATTGTGTACAATTTTAAGCACACAGTTAATCCTTTTAATCCTACATTCTTTATAATCTACCTGAAAATTCTCTTTATTCTAGATGTTTTAGGAATCACCTTATGCTAATCCTGACATATGTGGCCCATTGGTGGTTAACTAGATCATGGATTTGTGTTCTACACGAATAGCTTGCGTATGTACTTGGTACTGGTCACTCCAGCTACCATCTGTACATGCATTCTAAAGATTTGTATTGATATGTAAATCTTACATAAAGATATGTAGGGAATCATGGGATAATTGCATCATGGGAAATAGTATTTAATGAGTTTTTCCTTGTGTTATACAGCATCTGCTCTGTTTTACTTAGTAGCTGCCAGGTATTTAATCATAAACTGTCACATTGATGTGCATTGTTGTAGTAATTACATCTGACGTGCAATTTTTATTAAACACTTATTTTTCATGGTTGCTAATTGATGGACATTTTGTGTTTTGTGTGAATTATTACATACTTAGTGACAATGCCTGAATATGCAGCTGTGCATAGCAAAAAAGTTCGGTCATATTCTGAATAAAAATTCTAATTAAATCATGCTGGCACCTCAGATGTTCACAACATAAACATGTCAGCTGTATGCAATGAACTGATGTTTGGTCTCTCCATCCTCTGATTGGGCACTTACATCCACAGTTCATAATGCCCTGTTTTTGTATCCAGTATCTTTAAGTTCAGTTTAGCTGTCTTGCCTAAACTCGCACACCATTACTATAATGCAATTTAATGTAGCTTCAGTCATAAAAATGAGACACACTTCGACCCAATTCCCTACAGGAACAATAAACCCTATACTCTGACATCCTGAGCATCCTGTAGGAAAGTGTTGGTGTTTCTTTAACATTAATATCCTCTCCCTTGTATCTACAGGAGCATGGCTGCCTTTGCAGGGATGTGTGACGGAGGCTCAACAGAAGACGGGTGTCTAGCAGCCTCTCGGGATGACACTACACTAAATGCTCTTAACACTGTAAGTAGCCATGCAACAAATCCCAACAGTAGTAATAAGATATACAAATGAAAAAGCCATCACCAATCACAGCTTTGCTTTATTATTCAGTTGTTATTATGTAGCCCTACTGGGATTTGCAGTAAGGCCCCTGGGTCAGTAGAGCAGCAGCCCCCTTTACTAAACCCAGGTGAAGACTGAAGCTTACAATATATTTGCCATAATGAGTGATTTGTCCCTCACATTGACAATGAGTACAGAGAAATCATGTACAAGAAAGAGATTAGAATCATCATAAACAGGGCATTTATATTCCGACTCTATACACTGGGAAAATTAACATAGCTGGCAGGTCATCGTCTTTCGACCTTCCTCTGTATTTGCAATTCCGATGAGTAAGGCTTGTTTATTCTCTGTGAAAAAGCTCCTGCACTGTCTGTTTTCACCCAATTCAATATGACATATGGCTTAAAGCAGCAGAACAGCTGCCTTTGAGCATTGTTTATATCCATGGTGGTTCTTGGATCTTTGCTTGGTATTTTCCCTGGTGCTCTGCCTGAGGTTGAGATCTCTAGTAAAAGAAAACCCCATATATACATCTATTTGTATTAATATCAACTCAAATGTGTTTATGCAGTTCAGAATTTTCTGTGTTTACCACAAAAAGGGTATATGTCAGTTTGTCCATTGACTGTATCCATTCACGTTTTTGTGATTTCTGTCAGCTTCACGAGAGCAGCTACGATGCAGGCAAAGCTCTCCAGCGCCTGGTGAAGAAGCCCGTGCCCAAACTGATCGAGAAATGCTGGTCAGAAGATGAAGTGGTAAGAGAGCTGTGCCTTTATTACCTGAAAAGGTGTGCATGTAGGAGGATGTACTGTAAATTATGTCCTGTAGTTTTATGGATGCCTGCTTTGTGTCAGAGCTCGGTTTGTGTCTTTAGAGGGAGCTGTTGAGAGACTTAAAGCAGTCCAGTTGGACTGCCCTCACAAGACATCAGTAAAAACACTCATCCGTTTCCAGCTCCTCCAAGGCTCCAGAGCAGCTGCATCCTGTTTATCGCCCACTGAATAAATCTTTACCGTGGAAGGACTGGAAAGGGAAACGATTGAGAGACGATAATGTTGGCCTCCATTTGAATTTAGATTTGAATTTTACCACAGCTGCACTAGAATAAGAAAATGGCAGTCCTTCTCTGTGATCAAACGCCACATAACAGACGGGCAGGGGGGGGGATGAGAGAACTGGATAGCACCACGTCAAAATGGCCTTGATTCTTTGACACACTGTATTACATTTATGTATAACTGTACACACTCCTTTACTAAGATAGCGCTAGTCACTGATGTTACTGTTGAGTTAAGCAACACAAGGCTCCAACACACCTTTGTTGAGTGAATCATCTTCTTGCACATCTTGATATTGTTTGCTAATGCAGACGCTTGTTAGTATTTTGTTGAGCAGACAACCTTTGTTCCTGGAGCTCACATACAGTGGAAGTGAATAGGTGCTCGGCTTGTAATTCAACATGATGGGCATATTTGAATACAGCCAGAGCCCACTGCAAGACCGCAGTTAATCACAACAAATTAAGTCGGCTGTACTTTTGTGGACTTGATATGAGCTCCTTTTTTATGCTGGTGCCAGGCTAAACTGCTTTGCAAAGATGATCAGAGTCGGTGGGGGCATGTTGATGGGAAGCTTTATTGCCACAATCTGCCACAGCAGGTCTACCACAGACCACTTGTTCAAGAAACACAGTAGTGGTTGAACACCAGAAGCCGCAAATAACTGGATTTGAATCGCAGATCGCTTCAGTAATTTGCCCAACAGGCTTTGTTGAACCACACAAACGTTTTAGTCAAGATATTTATCTGAACAAATTGGAAGATTCATACAAATATTTATATTATTTAATCATCACTGACCATTTTACATGCAATTAAAAATATGACCATACTCCTTCATTTGAGTGGAAATATATTAAAGCATTCCCTAAACAAGTGGAGTGCACATCCTAAAAATTCTTTCCACACCTGTGTCTCGATTGCATTTTTGCCTTAACACACAAATAATCGTGTTGAACTGTGATCAAGTAAGTGCCTTTTCATTTGCTAGAATAGAATGAAATGTACAGATAGAACTCATGTGGCAGAGCTTTCATGGAGACGTGTTGGCCTTGTTCTGTGTTGTCACTGTGGGTAGCGGTGGTCAGCAGGTTGTCTTTGTTTCACCTGCCCCACAGTGCCCACAGCCTGTAGACACAGCTTGACTCCTGGCCTGCCAAGGACACGTCTCTCAGTGATCTGATCACCAGTTGTGCCTTTTCAGCCCTGCAGCCTTGAGGGACAGGCGTAAATGTATCCCCAACCTTGGCACTCGCTCAGAAACCAGCCCTGCTGCTCTTCATTTATTTATCACCCTTCCCTTCAACCTGCCTCCCCCCTCTCCCATCTCATCCCCTCAAGGACTAGCTTCATTATTTCCTCCTGCAATTTTTCCTCCCCTTTCGTTCTTTTGCAGACGTGAATAAAAGTGACAGCAGGGGCCGTTGAAATGACAGAATCAGCCTGTCTGCGGGGTCACTTGTCACCCTCCCCTTGCCCCTTCGTCGACTTCTCCCACCTTTTTTCTGCCTGCAGCCACTGCCACATTACACACAGGGCTGGACCTCCTTTTCTTCTATTGCACCGGAAATGGGTCTTTGCTTTCTCTCTGTAGTCATTCTGCAGCAGATAAAACTTCTGCAAGGATCATTTGAAAGGCATTTTTATTGCTGCTGGGGAGGAAGTGACAAAACAGAGTGTTGTTTCATTTTTATTGTTCTGTCACGGACACAGAAAATGATTGCGAGGGCCTCAATGCTCAGTCAACCCCCATGCAGTATGTCACTGTAAGATTATTTAGTACAACATTCAGAAATTGAAAATCCATCACATTGACGTGAATGCCTCACATGCTGATTGACACATCAATAAGTAGTTTATAACTATAAATTTCGCAAAAAAAACTGCACACATTTCAGCCAAGGCGTGTATTTCACAGCCCAGCCTGCCTGTAGTCATTGTGTATTCAGTGGTCTGTGGAGTGTTTGCAAAAATGGATTGATGGAGAGGAGCAGGGAGGAGGAGTGTAACCAGAGTTTATTTAACCACTGAGCTCAAGAAAAAATGTAATTATGGGTGGGCAAAGCTGTTTCCGACAGTCAAACATGCTTTTGTACAGACTAACTGAAGGACACAAGCCCACTACAATACTTAATTCTCCACTTGTTTATGCTAAATAAGTGCACACTCACTTCTCACTACTATTGAATACTCACTTCTCACTACTATTGAATACTCACTTCTCACTACTATTGATCTTCATCAGCCTGAGAGAGAGAAGGTATCATTAGTGTTGCTTTTGGGCAAAAGAGTAACAATAACATTGCCTGATTCTCCCATTTTATGGTTACGTGTTAGTTACATGACAGTTGATGTTTAGGAAAAGCAGCATCGGCTTCTGCTTTTAAGAGAAAACAACAAGCAAATCCTGTTTTATATTTTTACGGTGAACTCACTGACACTGTAGGCCTCTAACTGGCCACTGATGACACTTTCTGGGCATGCACAGATATGTGTTTTCGATTAAAGGCTCACATACCTTCCAAGTTCTGAAACTCAGTGTTAATTATCAGCATCTGGTTTCACAAGCATACTAGTATGCTGCGATTACAACACCCGGAAGTTCAGCAGACTTCACTTAAGCTCCTGTAATTATGTATTCTGATTGGATTAACATTTTTGTTTGCAGTGGTGGATAAGCTCCTCAAAGTTATACTGAAGTAAAAGCACCGATATCTCATTTGAAAAGTAAAATAGAAAAGATATAATGCGTGTGGCTACTTTTTTTATAAATTACAATCAGTCAGATATATATGAAATGAAATGTAGGAAGAGCTCTGAAAAATCAAAATGTCAACATGAATTATAAACTAAAGCTTCCTAACATTGAATTGTAAACCTAAATATATAAAATATTATAGGCTTAGCCTACCTATATTCTTTAGTGCGAAATGGGTCATTAACAGCAGCTCTAAAACAGGGCAATCCATGAATACAGCCAAAATCACAAACGTGAGTCTGAAGACAGCAGACAAAAGGACTGAGACAATAAATACTAGTAAAAATCATCAAACTGCTATAATATACTGTACTTCTTCATACAAAAATATTAAAATGTTAACATAAATGTCGAAACACTAAATTGTCAACCAAAATAAATAGTATAGGCCACCTATATTTGTGTGCAAATGTTTAATTCTAAAAAATAAAACATAAATCCTTCAGCAGTGCATAAGTGTCTTGTAATTTACAAGATTAAATTTTTTTTAAGCAGCCGCTTTAAGACAGGTAACTTCCTCAATGTGGCAAACATTACTCACTGCTTAGCCTTTGGGAATTTATAGGTTCTTGCATTACACCACTCGTTGATCCATATGTTCTGGTTTAAGTTCTGCTTCTCTGTGCAGTGACCACATGTCTTGCAATGAAAATCTGGACGCTCTGCACACACGCTTGTGCTTGGGATACTGAGTATTGCTTTGACAGCCAGGAGAGTAGAGGGACCGTGTTGGCTTCGCTGGGTCCACTGTTTTCTTACCGGTTGCAGGGGTTAGCTCAGAATGAAAACGCCTAACTTGATTCTGCAAATTTGTTGTATTACAGATGTCTTTCATTTTTGTATTTTAAATTACAGTGGTTTAGTAGTAAAGTAAAAAGTTGTAGCAAAGTAATAGTTGTATTTTGTTTAATATTTTCCTTCAAATATGTAGCTACACGAAAGTAATAATTTGCAAAAACGTTTATGTTCCTCTTGAGAACAAAGTCTCAGAAAATATACTTTATTACTGTTGTACTAAAGTATACAACAAAGTATATTTTCTTATTACACCATTGTGTTCTGTGATTCAATATGTATAAGCAGTAAGGACAGGTTGCATTGTCAGATTGAGCCTTGTTAATAGTGTACCCTGACTCGCAAACATGATTAAATGAAACCTCTTGACCTGAAACTGCAGCTGTACTTGATACACGTGTCAAACAAAGCGGTGCTAATAATGCATCGGCCAACAGGATGTGCCATACAAACAGCAGCTGTAACCAGCCTGCTGTGTGTCACCATGTCAGAGAGAGGCTGATCTATCACTGCTTTGGGGCAGGAGGTCTGTTCCTCAGCCATCTGCACCATGCCATGGTTTATCTCCGGCTGTGTCTCCAGCTGATGGATGACTGGAGCAGGCCTCCGACAGCTCTGAGGTGGGAGGCAGGAAGGCGAGGAAGAAGAGTACAGCAGCCCCCCAGTGGTGAAACACAAGCTTACAGACTCTAGACACACCGCCTTTCCAAAGACAGCATAGGGAGATGAAACACAACATGCCTCCCTGCCTCTGGTCACAATCTGAGTTTTGAAATTAACAACGATCCTTTGCTTTGTGTGCCTGTAGAGGGAGCCCTTCTGGCTCCATAAAGGGTTCATTGTCAACAGGGTATTTTATCACTATTGTGGTAGTTTGCCAGCAAATCCTTTTAGGCTTGTTTTGTAACTAAATAGCAAGCAGGATGGGTGTGTGCAGGAATTTCCTGTCACCTTTTGTGTCAGTGTAAACCCAAGAAAACAGAGGATGCTGTTGGCCTGCCAGGGTTGGCAAGATGTCTTCATATTGAATTGTTGGGTGAATATGAAAGAAACGGGTTTTATTGTCTTGTGCTGTCAGGCTTTAGGCGTTACTGGGAATATTTTGGTAGTTTCATACTTTGGTGGAGTCATTTTAGTGAAAGGGCACATCCCCTCTTACATTTTCATACATTTTACCATATCCAAGCTAGGGCTGGGATAATATGAAAATATTAACAATAAAAAAAAACATCACTACATGTTTCTCAATATTGAATGTGTATTTTCCAGTACAAACACTATGAGAAATGCAATCGTAAGCAAGATTCCCCATATAATTAATTCTTCATAAATACACTGAAGAAATGTACTGAAGAAAAAAAAAGGTGCAAACAAAATTCTACATTAAGTTTCTTTTTTCTTTTATTTTTATCAGGAGTATAAACTCTGAACCACGACAGACATTGAGTTAAAAAATTGTATAAGATATACAGAATGTGATACAAAATATCAAAGCAAAACCTTACATAAATAAAAAAAGTGCAAAATTGATTGTATTATGACAAAATGCTGTTTGACAACAATAAAAGGCAACTCTACACAAGTATACAGTTTATTACCCAGCCCTATGTCAAACTAAGCTTTCTATCTCTGGATAGGATGGTGTCACTGTGGAGAGGATGTGGGCAGTCTTGTGTCTTGTCAGTGTTTTTTTGTTTTTTTTTAACCCATCTTCAAGCATGTTGTGATTTCCTTTTCTGCACGCCAAGCCCATTACAAGATATTTCATCTCAGACAACAGTGTGTGTTGTCTGCATTTGGGTTTTGGATAGTGGACTGATTGTCCACAGGCCCTCTGGGTTTATACACGGCAGCCACGGAAAGGTCATCCCTTAACAACGAGTCAAGTATAATGACTCCATATTGAGTGAAAGTGGCTTTGTTTGCTGATAGGCAACACAAGCGTCTGAAGGTTTTTACTTGCGTCAGTGTTTTCATGGGATGACATTTAGTAGGAATTATATGTTCCATGTGCGTGTCTGCTTCCGTTTATCTTTATGATGCTATTGCCGTGTGTATGTCTGCATGATCTTAACCCGTTTTACAACTTTTAACAATCAACTCTAAAACAGGAAGTGCATACACACAACAATGGCCTTTTGAGGCTTTTTATCCTGTTCGCCGTCTCCCTTTTATATCTCTACTCTCCAGCCTCACAATAGTGCACTGTTAGGCACTGAGGGAAAGAGAGGGGAAACTCAGGCAGGGGGAAGGAGCCAGCTCTTTGGAACACACACTCGGAGAGTGAGAGAGGGAGGAAGAGAGAGAGAGAAGCCTGTTGTTTCTGCACAGTGGCTAACCATTTGGTAACGCTTCCACCCTGCCTCCTCCCCCCCTCCGCTCTCGCTCTAGCTCTCTCAGCCCCTCCTCTGCCACGGCGTCGCCTAGCAACGGAGGGCTGGAGCAATCGGAGCAGGGGCAGAGCGATTCGGGGAGCAGATTGGCGGATGATTTATTAGCTGGGCTGGAGAGCAGTGAGCCCAGGCAGCTGAAATGGAGCCTTAAACTGGAGCCGACATGCAGGGAGGGAGGGAGGAGGGAGCCAGCAAGAGAAAGAAAACAGGAGGGAGGGGGCAGAGGAAAGGGAGCAGGCACACACACAGCTCCTCAGTGCAGATGGATGGACAGGCGGCATAAATAGTACAGTTAGGGAACATAATTAGGGCGACATAATTAGGACAGAGAAAAGAGTGGCAGCGACAGGTCTATTTGATTTTTGTCACATCAGGTAATGATGCAGTGCTCTCACTCTACAGCAGCTGAGGATGAATTACATGATGTTCATTTATCCCACGGCCAATTCTGCTTTAGTGACACTAAAATAACCTCAGGCAATTAAAAAAAACTTTTTTCCACATATTATTTCAGATTATGGCTAGCTTTTTTTGTGATCGCCCCTCAAACTAAGATTGTTAAGTTCATCCATGCACAATATAAGAAGTGGAACGCTGTAGATGGTATGTCTGGCAGCCCCAAAGTAGTCTGCTCTTAACCCCTGAATGGTTGTAGATGGGTGTCACAGGCTGGGGCGCTTGTCTTGGATACGGCTCCATCTACTGGTTAATCAACCGCTACACCTTGAATCTGATTAATGCAAATTAACCTCTGATCACTGATTGCACAGCTTTTTATTTGCAACTCTTCAACTCTGGCCTTTACTCCAGGCCTCTGATGGTTAGTCTGTATTTAACTAAGACTCATACTTTTATATTTTTTTTTAGTTTCAATTACACTGTGGTATTACAGAATACTGAAGCTGTTGTTTGTTTGGATGATGTAGGTAAACATAGTACTTTGGTCCTTTGTTGTGGTATACTTCTCTTTTTTGAACGTAATTTTTTAAATCTTCAAAGGTGGTTGTGCTTCACAGCTGCGTTACCTCTGTAGAATTGCCTCCGCCCCCTTCCTAAACCAAAGCTGGCTATGTAAACAGTCTATGGTTACATAACGCACTGTACATGGCATAGAAAATTAACTCCCCCAGCACAGATAGTCCATGTCTGGTTTTGCGACTCACTTGTCTCCCTTTCACCGTGTCCCGAGACAAATTGTCCCCCCTCTCCTCTCTCTCAAATAGTTGAGTTTGTGTCTCTGATTGACTTTTTCGAAGTGTTTGCTGTCATGGCGATCAGAGCTTCGGTGTGTTTATGAGAACGAGCAGGGGCTGGGTGTCTTTCTGTGGGGGTTGGGGGAAGAGAAGTCTGTTTGTGCAGCCTCACACGATCCAGTGCAGGCTGGAATGAGGACTCTGCCTGCCATGAAGCACTGGAATCCATTCCAGGTTTTCCAGCCTGCTGCCTACCAGAGGCTCTCTAGCAGAAAGATCACATGTAAAGCCTTCCCCTTTGTAGTGGAAGAGCAGAGAGTGACAAGCTATTTCTTGCTTGTAAAAAAAAGCCATGTACCGTCGGAGACATTGTGGATTTGCCCTCTGATTTTCCCTCTACCTGTGGCTGGACGTAGAGATTTGTGCGGTGCCGCCTGAGGACTTTTGCCCGCTTTTTGCTGGAGTTACTTGGTGGAAACGGTTGGCTGAGATCACTGAGGAACGGGGCTCGCCTCTGGAACAAGAAAGTAAATCTGTTGGTTGTCTGCTTCGCTGGTTATGAATGTTTTCAGCCTGTGCTTTTTATGGCTCTCTGTCTGTGGCTCTTAAAGGAAAAGAAATGCATTCAGGCTTCTCTGCTTTTCTGTGGTGACTGTGCCGTTCTGATTTTGTCATTGTCCTTAGAGGTTTAGTTCACATCAGAGTGTGTTATGAAGTCGCAAATTTTGTCACGGTGTTCCTCATCTCGCGTCTCTCATGGTGTATTACATTTTTAAAAATACTAAATTGTACCGACAGTATTAGACATTTTTTGTTTTTAACTCTCAAGTTCAGATTTCCACTTTGAACTTTTTTCAATGTCAGATCTACAACACATTTTTCCGTGGGCTTGTTGTTTTGTGTTTTGTATTTGGTTTACTCAGTGAAACTGAATTTTCTAGTCTCCGCGTCTCCCCCTGCCTTACTTGTCATTTCCTTTCTTGTTTTTTTGCCCTGACACGGCTGTGTTTGCTGCGGAGTTTAAACGGAGGCTACACTGTCTCTTAGATACACATTAAACCTCTCTGACCACGTACTAGTGAAAGAAAAACAATGTTTTTTTGGTCTGAGTGCTCACCAATAACTTTATGTGGTTGTAGTTTAGCTGACTTCATAGATACTAACCAGTCTTTTTTTTTTCCTCTCTCTCACTCTCTCCCCGTCCCTATTTGAAAAATTACAGAAGCGCTTCATTAAAGGGTTGAGACAGTTTGGCAAAAACTTCTTCAGGATCCGGAAAGAGCTGCTGCCCAACAAAGAAACGGTGAGCTGACATATTTCTCTCTATGCTCAACTTATATCACTGTGTGCCGTTGAAATATGAAATAAGATATACGGGACTTGCTCCACCAATGAACATTTCACTATTTAGATCTGGTTTTTAACTAGTGCAACCTGTCAACAACTGTACTGAAGCATTGACAGATCTCCTATCAGGCTCAGAAAAGACACTTATTATACCTGAGAAGTGACTCTAATTCACTGAGCTACTTCACTTTGCAAGTATTTTAAGTTTTTTAGCATAGCTCTACTACTTCAAGCAGGCTGCATTATCTCATGTTTAAAATTTAATATTCACACTTAATTCTGAAACAGTACCAAAAGTAAACAACGCTTAAACTTGACTTAAAGAACAGGAAGTGCAAAAACATCCTGTTATCATTAAAAACAGTTAATAATCAGAGGATTTTAGCATTAAAAACAAAACCTTATATGCATTATAATTTGAAAGCTATCAAATGTGCAATCAGTATTTTTGAGCATCTAAATTAGGAGGAATTTAAACAAACTTAATTGAGGACGACAAATCATAATAGAAATGTTGTTGATGTAAACAAACCTGTTGCAGCATTTTAAAATTTGAATAACTTCCATTAAAGGGCCTGTCCAGATTCCAAACCTTTTCATGATGGAGCTATTGTTTTTGTTAACATTATGGATGGCAGATTGGGGTAAAATGTTATGATGAGTCCAATTATTATTGCTGTTTTTTTTTGTGATTGAGGCATTTATAAAAGCACAAAACTGGATGTAGCCGCAGTTCAGTAAAATTTTCTCAAGTAATCCTGCTGATGACTACCATGTGTCATCAGCAGCAAACTATCAAGGAAAATGAACCTGGCACAGCAGCATAATTCATGTTTTGATTCTTTTTGATGTTGTGTGTTGGTTGTCAGTGGCATTGATTTTGAATTAAGAAGTGGGTCTTAATATCTGTTGCACTCAAAGGGATTACAGGAATTGTTTTGTTTATTTACACTGACAGAGATGTAGTTGTTGTCAGAGTTTCCTCCCCTCTATTCCCTCTGTGTATGTTTGGGTGTGTATCAGTGTGAATCATCTCTCATTAACCATGTTACCTGTTACACGGTACAAATGGATCAAAGCAAAACATGGCACCGATTAACCCACGCAGTGTACCATATGAAAGGCAGTCAGTGTGTTGAAATCAAAAGGTTTTTCACATAGATTTTGCCTTTTTTACTTTGGTTTCTTCAATGCATTTGGATTTTTAACATGTCTATGGTGGGAACAATACGTGCTATATGGTTTGGTTTTTATGATTCTTAGTTATGCGTTTTGTTTTATGCAGCAGAGCAGACCTTGGGCTCCGTCAGCTCCTGCTGAAGCCTGCCGATACAGTGTTGATACTGACATCAAAGGTGTTTTGTCAGACTTCTCGCTACTTCGTTTCCTTGTCCATTCTGAGCCGAGGATATGTCGGCCCCGCTTCTCTTACATCCTCACATGTCTCGTAATATTTTTACCCAAGAATCTTTCAACATGGCCTGCTTTGTACCCTTTTTCGCCTCCGCAAAACCAATTTGAACCTCTTGAATAAGAGATTAAAGTGTATGAATACAGTTTCCTCACTGAGGCTCCTTCAATTATTTTTTACTGGTTTTGAAATATATGACTAGTCCAGTTGATTGGCTATAAAGGAGGTATTAATGCAATTCAACCTGGAGGGGGAGTCTACTTGGCAGGAGAGGTAATAGACCTCCTCCAGGATCTGGGCCTGCCACCACCACGGACCAGAGGAAGATTAATTTTCCCTCAGCAAATGGAAAATAAACTGCCCTTTAAACATATGAAAAGAGGAGAAAATGACTGGGAGAGCAGCAGGAGGAGGGTAGAGCGACCAGAGGAGGAGGTTGGGTGGAGGGATAGCTCAGTATATATAAGGCCAGGGTTGTCGCACAGCAAAAGAGAAAGGAGAAACTCTTGGCTTCCTATTGAACTTGCTTTTGTGCCGTGATGCTAATCTGACCTGGTGCCAGTCAATACCCACGTGGAAGCTGCATTTCCTTTCCATACAGCAATCTGTCTACCTGCTCATTCCTCCATCCTATATCTCAAACAAACTTGCCATCTCTCAATAGCTCCATGAAGCAACAGAGACTTACACTGCTGAAATACATTACAAACAACAATTCCACTTGCATGCCCAGCCATGTAAAAGAGATCCACCTTCCACAAACGCTGCTGTCTGCACAGTAAGAGAATCCCGACCAGACCTCAGCACTGTGCCCTTGGGCTGATATCCAGGCCTCCAGTGGTTCAGTACAGTGTGTTTACCTCTCACTGTTCCTTGCTGCCTCTAGCCCACTGGTAGCAGTGCTCCTCCAAACAGTCAGCACTAAGGGTGAGCACCCAGCGCTGTGTAAACATGCCAGGCCTGACTAACACTCAGGAATGCTTTATATAAAGTCACATAAAGGCCCAAGGGGGGAGGGAAGTGGGTGTGTATTGTCTGACCGTCTGCAACCGGCTATACTGCCACCATTTCCTTTACTCCACAGAGGACGTCATGTAACAGCCGTCAAACAACTAAATGTGCTGAAATGGTAGATCACAGATAAGTGTGCTTGATATTTCATCGGGACTTTCATAAGGGAAAATGTCATCAGACTGCCAGTGGGTGTTGAAAAGATTTGTATCACTTATAGTTCTCTTATAGCTGAAAAGATAAATTAACAGTTGGAAATTAGATCAAAGTCAAGCACTTTAGGGTTTGGCTCATATACTTTTTACATTGAGAACTTTGTTCTAGCTATTATTGCTGTTGTGTAACTTTGTACCATTTTTTACCTTCATTTTCATTATTGTCACACCCAAATAAGCACAGTAACTGCAATAGTATCCAACAAACTGTAAGTCTTTATGGCCTTTGACAAAAGTCATAAACAGAGTAAAATGCAAAATATAATTTGTGACAATGCATTCACTTAGTTGTGCTTCTGTGAACCATAGAGAATTTAAAATTGAACTAAAACATTTATTAGGAAAGAATTCACAAACAAGTACAAAATGTCCTAGGTAATAATCCATCTGTTATCAGAATATATAAGAGATTTCTTCACTGTAGAGAAACCGTAATGTAATGAAGTCAACAAACCCATGCAAAACCATTTACTGGCTTAATAAGGAAAGTGCTGACTGTGTGTCGGTACATGGGTTTTCCCTGAAGGATTTCTCTCTGCTTCCTGTTGTCTCACTCTTGGTCTGCCTCACTCCACTTTCAGGTAACGGTGTTTCCATTAGTTCGGATAGTTTCACTTCATTCAAAAAATTTATTTTTTTAAAATCCAAATGCATTTCTTTATACTTTTCTGTCAGTCGGACACGTGGCCTGCTAAATTAGGAAGGGCAAACAAAGATGTTTCATGTCTTCCCTGTTGTGAATCAGGCAGTGAACACTTTGTGTGTAATTAGTTCTTGTTCATGCCACAAGTCAAACATGTGTCATTAGAGGGAAGGTAGTTTGCATAGCTTCGGCCAGCAGCTGTGGTGAAACGCAGCTGCTGACCGGATAATGTTAATCACAGAAGCCATTAGGGCATCTTGTAATTTTGGAACACATTGACAAGTAGAGGTCACCACTGACTTTGAGATTTAATATTGAAAGTGGAGGATTTTTAGTACCAACTAGAATGCTTAAATACTTTTTCGTTGTAATATTTACTTACCTCTGAGACAATTGCCAGTGGATTGTCTTCATAAACAATATTTTTATTTTTATTTATAGTGAAAGGCCCAAATTTTATAAAAAATAGCAAATATATCAAATAGTAGCAAAATGTATTTGGATGTCTTCTGGGTAAATCTGTATAAAAAGATACACAACACATCTAGAATAAAGATTATTTTAAGGAAACCATATAATTCAAGAGCTTTAAAAAGTATTTTTTACTAAAATTGATTTTAGATTTAGATTTTTTTTTAGACCTTTAGAGATTATAGTAGGGGTATTTATTACAGTTTGATGCGGTATACCAAATTTTTCATGGGTTACTAATGTGAAAAACCCATTATCCATAACTTTTGGCCTGCAAGTGTACTCTGTTACAAGCTCATTTTCCAGTGTTGAAGAGGTTAAAGTTTTCCCTTTAGAGCTGAAATTTAATTCGATATTTCCCCAAGTGAAAATTGAGTTGAAGCACTGAGCGGTTCTTACGGCAGCATCCTTGTTCTTCTGAAAAGAGAGGGCTCAGCCCCCAGGCCTTGTCATTTACAGGATGTCCAACAGAAGAACAGAGCTCTAAGAACAACCTCACAGCAGATGTTTGCCCTGGTACAATCTGTACAGCCGTCATATTCAATTCCCCATCATGCCCTCAGCTCAGCAGCCAGAACCTTGGGGATGAGCGTGATTATAAATACTTTGGTTCAAATGCTAATTAAACCAACTACAAACTGGAAGGAGGAGAGGGGTCCAGTTGCAAACAGCTGTCGGGGGTGTGACTGAAAAGCTTCCGTGTTTGGTAAATGATTCGGCTTGTTTATGCAGTGGAATCGCTGTCGGCTAGTTGAAGCTCAACCAGGATGTATTGATGTTCTTTAAGCAGACCACAACCAATTTCAGCGTGCCGAAGTGTAGGCAAAATCTGCTTTTCAGCCTAATAGACGGCGCTCAGAGAGCGGGAGCTCCCTGTGTAATTGAGTTCTTTTGTAGGCTTCACGTTGTGGTTTTTGGGGACTAGCTTATCAGCAGAACACGGCGGATCAACCCTCCAGCAAAAAGGCTCTGTTGCCATCCAATCTGCTTCCATTGGCAAAAGCGCTTACAGCAGGAAAAACACAAGTGCTGATTCTTCAGCGTGTGCATCCCTGACCTGTAAAAGCAGAGCTTATTCAGTCATTCTTCGGCAGAAAGGCTCAGCGCAGCAGGGACGGCTCTCTCT
>OMNV01000419.1:19823-35913 GCA_900303265.1 Brotula barbata | reverse complement strand
ACACCAGACAGGGATATTGACAAAACAGCCAGAGTGCAGAAAGGTGTGCGTGCGTGTGTTTCCACCCACCCACTCACTCACTCACTCACTCACACTCACACACACACACCCCATGCGTGTGAGTGCAGTAGCCACAAACACAGAGTGTCCACAGTAATTCCTTCATGATGATACAGGCAAAATCAGGGTTTATCTCAACGATCAAATCCAAAACTTGACACGATAGCGGTGCAGGATCACCATAGAAACACAGATGGACAACGGAGCGCGAGGTGTTCAATTTATTATTCTGAATTTATTCCTGAATAACCTTCACTCCGGTCTAAATAACGGTGAGGTCCCTCTCCAAAGTGTCCTGGTGTCTCTGCACATACAGATGAAGCTCCCTGGACTGTGTGAGCTCACGGCACATTCATTCAGCTATCGCCATCTGGTGTTTATCCCAGGAAGGTCTATCACTGACTGTCAGTGTGTGTCTGTGTGAGGGAGCGCACACACACACACACACATGCACGCACAAACCTCTTGTGAGGTGTAAATTACCATTATATCCATATTGAGGCCAATATCAGCCAGTTGAAATTGTACATAAATATTAGGACTGTCAAACATTACAAATCTGTAATCACGATTAATCGCAAGATTTGTGTAGTTAATTGTGATTAATCGCATTTTTATATGCTCAAATTTTGCCTAATTTTTAAAGTGATGAGAGGATAAATATTCTCGTATTCATTGTGCATCAGCTGAAAGAAAATCTCAGCAACATCATGACTTTATAACAGATGATCAAGACGAACACAGCAGCTGTCATACGCTGAAATTATGCGCTGTGCATCATCGTTTGATCCCAATTTTACCGGAAATTACCGATTTAATAACGACCAACTGCGATTAATCGAGTTAATTTGACAACCAAAATAAACAGTGATCATCTCAACTTTATGGATAACTATTAATATGCCCAGCAAACGAACTTAAACCAAATCTTGCTTTAATTCTGTGCGTAGTGCTTCCTCCTCATTCGTCTTCATCAGGCCTGTTTTTGTCGATAGTCAAAATTTCACAGACTTGTTGTTGGTGATGTGTGACTTCCTTTGGCTACAGAACACGAAACTTCACAGTTTGTCCGTGTGTGGAGCTATAACAAAAAAAGTTTCAAGTTTTCACCCTTTTTGGCATCAGAGAAGACAAAGCCCTTCCAACCAAATGTTACTGTAACAATCCTTATTGTTGAGTCAGGCAGAATAAAGGGGGACACAAGGAGGTGATTGTTGTTGGTGAAATTGTGCATTATTGTCTCGACCACCTGCACTACTTCAACTAAGAATTCAATTCAATTCTAAAAATGTTCTTCCCATGATCACTCTCCGAATTTATAGAGTTTATTTTAATGTTGTTCGAACGGTTTACAGCAGGCCGAGGCCTTTAAAGTGAAAAAAAATGTGGAAAGGAAACACTATCAGGTTAAATTAGGAGATTAAAATATTCCTCAACCCAAACCCCCTTTGATGAGGATGTTCAAAATCTAAAATATGCTCAAAATAAATAAGTAAAAACTCTTTTTTTTATATAAATAATAATATGAAATCACGCCATGTTGGGGTAATTTGCCCTGATGCTAACACCGTTTATTATGCTTCAATCACATTACAGCAGATACAGAGAATTTCACAATAATATGGCATATAAAGTATGAAAGAAAAGAAAAGAAAAGCTTTAAAAATGAGCCTAAATCTACATTACGAACATTTATAACTCCTTTAATCACGTGTAAGATGGATTTACAGCAGTATAACGTCATAAACTTTTACAGTTTGGTAGCCTACAATTTTAATAAAGTACAAAATACTTTGTTTTCCTCCACTGACACGGATTATTATTATGCCAGCATATGCTACACAAGAACATTTACAGATTATCGAAGTGTTTAGTAACTAACAGTTTAGGCTACTGCACAGATGAGGCTTCGCGTTTGAAACACTACTCGGGAATCAAACTCATAATCTATTTGTGTACATCCATTTACCATCGACAAATGTTAAATATTATGTACATTATATTCAGTAATTACAGCAAAGTATGGAACAAAGCAGCCAAAACTCCTGCAGGACCACGAAAGAATTTACACTTTGGCCATTTTTCTATTTTTTGATAGATAGATAGATAGATAGATAGATAGATAGATAGATAGATAGATAGATAGATAGATAGATAGATAGATAGATAGATAGATAGATAGATAGATAGATAGATAGATAGATAGATAGATAGATAGATAGATAGATAGATGATTGATTTAACTGTGAGAGTAGAAACTATAATAACCAATGTCCTTAGTGCAGTTTTTCTCACACTCTCTGGGTGCCAACATCTCGGATTTTAACGGGGACACCGCCTCAGAAACCGGCGTGGCCGACGGTGAGATCCTCCTCCTTTTGGCCTGTTCAAAGATCCCAGAATCGCTCGAATCGATGGACTTAATGGAGGACGGCGTCTCTATCCAGGTCGACTCGGACATGTCCTTGGGTTTGGTCTCCTCCGTGCCGCCGATCGGCGACCTCTCCGTGGGCACGGCGTCTCCCTCCTCGGCCAGGTAGTGCGCACCTGCTCTGCCCCCGATTGAGTTTGCGGGCCAGCAGGAAAACACGGAGCTGGATTTGCTGTTTACGCCACAGTACTGCGGCGGCGTGCGCCCTCCCCAGCCCGACGGGTCGGCGTAGTAGCCCAGAGGCCGGTTGGAGCAGCCCGCGGCCGGCAGGGGAAGAGCCTTCACTCCGGCCGCTGCGTAGGACAGCAAGGTGGCCGCGTTACCGGCGAAATCCGCCGCGTCGTATGCCGAGGCAGCAAAGTCCAGTCGGTTGTTGGCAGGGGTGACAAACCATCGCTGCGGGGGGGTGGCAACAGTGGGCTCCTCGGTTTGCTGCGGGGAGAGCAAGCTGTTGCCGAGTGGGACGCTGCGCTCCGTGCCAGGCGCAGTCCCCACGCCAGGGTGAAAGCGCGATTTGGCGTAAGTGCTGACAAATTGGTCCTGCAGGAAAGAGCTCGGCATGGCGTATCTCGCACCAGGCACGATCTGTGAACGCGGAGAGTCGCCCGGTGACGGAGTGAGGCGGTCGATGTCGCAGCCTGTGTAGACACTGAAGAGACGCGGAGACAACACAGAAACAGAGCAGAAACTTTACAAATAGAAGACAAATGTCACGCGTGTTACATGGAGCTTCTCAAATGGAGAGGCTGGCTTTGTTTGTGGTGATGGTTTCCAAAAAGTAAAATTAAAAAAAAAAATCTGAAACCAATAAATCATCTTTATAAAGTGCATTTTTTGATTCCTCTCACCGCCTCACTTTCAGGTTGAAAATAGGAAACATTTCCCAAACAAACCATCTTCGCCTGTTTCTCCTTTAATAATGACAAATAAAACGAAGTGCGATTCCATTTAGGCTACAATACACAATTACACATTAAAAATATAAATATTTACGTCTTTTAATTAGCACAAATTCCTGCTAATTTTGTTATTGTACAAGAAATGTAATATTTTTTCAGTATTTTCGATCTATTATTCAGGCCTACGTTCAATATAATATTTTTAGCACATAGTAAATGTTTGAATAATTAATAATATTCATAATACACACTGATTCCTTATATTGGGTGCGTTTAAAAAATACAGCAGCTATGTCTCTAACGAATAAGACACAAAATTAGGAGAGTTGTGTTCAATGAGAGTTTATAAATTCAGATAAGACAGAAGGAAGAGAAAAATCTTACGTGTCATAGTTGTCTCGAAATCCTTTTGCAAACGGGTTGTGGTCAATTTTCAGTTGTGTAATCTGTGGATGGAAAGACAACAAAATGATTGGAGTACAGAGAAATAATATTTACGTGTATTTATAGCTGTTGAATGTATTACTACATCTTTATTTTTTTTAGACTGATGCTGTTTGTGTAAAAACAAGCAGACTCATTTCTTTCATTTTGATCGGAGAAAAACGACCGATTTATCGGTAATCCCCAAAAATCTCCTGCTCTCACTTACATCGGTATTCTGGTAAGCCGTGACTGCGATGAACTGCGTTTCTGTGAAAGTGAAAGTCTGAACCCTCCCAGGTTGGCTGGTGTCCTCTGTCCCATCCTCGTTCACTTCCACCACATGGAGCCTGGGCTGGTACTTGTGGAGAGACTGGAGGACCACCATCTGGAAAAATCCAACAATAGGGAAAATTACGCACTCACATACTCACGCCATGAAATGACTAAAACAGTTGGGTGATAAATCGATCCAGATCATAATTAATTTTCATTATTTAAATCAGCGTTATGCTTTGAAAAACCAACCCGGATGTGGAAACGTAATGATTGCGCAATAAAAGGGAGAATAAAAGTGAATTTCCTTCATCCTTTTTGTGGTTTCAATTGCCTAAAATTGCCGAATGTGATGCATTACCTGTCCTGTATTGTTGGAGGCACCTTTGTTGTTGGTGAGCTTCAGCTTTCCAAATGATATCTCTTGACGCATCCAGTGCGCACCGGTATTTGGTGAGTCCGGGTGCATGTAAACCCGATTACCTACAAACCAGAGCATAAAAACAAAACATATATATACACGGGGATGGACGTCTCAATAACTAAATCACCACATATGTTTAATGTGAAATATATTTTAACAAAAAAATATTTACGCTGCGTCAACGGTGTAATATTACAATTGAAATACCTATTACATTCGTGTCTGCTTTTCCACATGGCACCCACTTGCCTCCCTGAAATCTCCAGTGATTGGGATCAGCAAGAATTACATCCACAAAAATGTTGTAGTGAGCAGTGGGGTCCAGGCCGGAAATATTGAAGCTTAAAAAGGGAAACATTCGTCTGCGGAAGATAGAAAATAAACGGACACAATTTTATAGCATATTCATTACATGTAATCGTGTATTTTATTTTATTTATTAAGCATTATATATAATTATAAACATATAAAATGTATATGTCATTAAAATGAGTCTCCATATTCGTGTGTTGTGATAGGATGCCTCTGTGTTTTCTCTGGACGTTGTGCGTCGTTTTGTCTTACCGTCCTTGCTTGGTGATGATCATCTCCGTCTGGTGTCTGTGAAACTTCAGCCACAGGGCCCTGTTGCACAGATACACCTGCGCTTTCCCCGGAACCAGTCCAGCTTGCGCCGAGGAGAACTGGTAAAAAGCCCCTCCTTGGTACGTGTGTCCATACTGTTGCGCGTAAGGGTAGCCCGCCGTCGGGTAGCCCTGAGGAGACGTGTTGGTCAGCAGGCTGTTATAAGCTCCATTTGTGATGACCGGGTGGTGGGCCATGTAACGCCCGGGACTCCCGATAGAAAAAGCCGGGTGCGTCGGTCCATGTTGGCTCGGATAGGGAAACATGGCACTGGGAGCTGCTGAGACTGACTGCGGCTGGCTGGGTGGAGGGAAGATGCACCTTTCTCCAGCAGATCCATCGAAATTATGACGGATGTCAGAGTCTCCGTGAAGATCAGGAGAGAGTTTGCCCCTCTGGACGTCCCCCGATGCGTCCTTGGAGTCGGGAAAATTGTCTGCCTCTGACTGATTCGTCATCTCCCTGGAGTTTTTTTTCAGAGGTGAACTTCTCTCCAGGTTGTCACTTGCACATATAATAGGATGGCCCCGTAACGAGAGCTCAGATCCATCGGAGCTCGGGAAGCCACTGCCCACATTCATAAATTTCTTGGAGAGATCACCCGCTGGCGAAATGCAGTTCTCAACCTGCATAACTCACTATTAGCTCAACCTATATCACACGCGTTCTCACACGCCTTTTCCCTAATCTAACGCGATGCGAACGCCTTGCTATGGCTTGAGGTAGCGGAGGAAGCAAATTAGCCAATTGACACTACCCTGTAATCAGGAAGGATTTTCTCTCCATCACTCTGCCTGCGCCGCTAATGAAACGAGCCCTGCCATTGGTTCACTCAGGACAGTAATTTAATTAGATAGCTCTTAATTAAGACAATCCGAGGAGCGCAAAGTGATTTGTTTGTGGCGCAGCAAAGGCCTATTTCTGACCAGGAACCTATCCAAACGCATGGACCAACCGATTTTGCGCGCAAACAATAAAAGCACTAATGGTTGAAAAAAATGTAATAAAGAATTTTCTCGTTTCTCTCGTTATTTATTTTGTCAGTTATGTCGGTTATTTTATTGATCCGTTTTTGTCCGTTATTTGCCGTGCGTAACGCGTGCGTAATTAGCGAGTTATCTGCGCTATTTCCACATTTATCTGCGCTATTCTCCCATTTGTTGCATCATTTCCCCATTCGCGTTGGTTGTTTACCTTACCTGCGTTATTTACGCATTTCTCTGCGTGTTATTTACCTATTCATGTGGCATGAGTGCCAAAGTGTGTCGAGATGAAACCGAGATATATTATTAACACACCAAAAAATGACAGTCCATGACAGGCAGTGCATCTGATGCCTTAAAATGTTTGTCATATAGCGTGAAATCATGGCGTCCCTCTGAAGATGTGTTTATGAATCCCAGGGCTGGTAAATATTTTATTATTTGATGCCAGTGCACTAATAACTGGAGTGAATACACAGTACAGTCACATACAAAACAATAGACTAAAGACTAAAGGAGATTTAAACCACGACATCTTTTACATGAAATATAATTTGAATACAATTTATTCAAATTACCGTATCATTATCGTTTGGAGGTATGATTTTGTTCTTTCTTTCCGTGTGTGTGAGGGTGTGTGCATGTCTGTGTTGTGTGTGTGTGTGCGTACAGAGTAAACAAACTCCTGTTGGTATCATTATGCACATTACTTCTGACTGCTTGGCTATCAGCATCTAGCGGGAAAAATTATGTGCCAAAAGAATTTTTCCCAAAATTAAACCGAAAGACCATCTGAAGTGCTCTCAGCATGTAATCAAACTGGATTTTTGATTTGGAAAGGGATGGATTTATAGGAATGGAAACTAGGATTAGTGTGTAGCTGGATTAATTATTCCTGTTTAACCAAGTCAACACATTTTCCTGTTCAAAGGCGTCCATTAATCCACCAATCAGACACATGGACTAATTCCCCTGCATTTAAATTAAAAATATTTCAGATGCTTACGTTTGACTGTATATCTCAGTATGTTTAGCTGTGTTGTGTTGTAGGTGAACTGTAACTGCGCACTTTATAATTTGAAACACCCAAAAAGGCCAAGGCCTATTTTGTACTGAGCACATGCATGGAAGTGAGCGTGTGTCTTTCATGAAAAGTCAAATAGAAAGCCCATAATATGGACATTTTTTGAGCACATCCTTGATATCAGATGTCAATATCTTCCACCAGTTGTATTAGTGAAAGCCAAATGCTTTCTAGTTAATTTGTTGGAGTATCCTTTGACTTTACAAGTTAACTAGTGAAGCTTTTAAATGTTTACTAATTTGAAAAGTGAAGTCCAAAATGTCCACTGATTACACTAGTAAGAGATTTTGACTTAACTAGTTAACTAGTGAGCCTGAAAATGTTTGCGAATTGTACAAGTGAAAGCCAAAATGTTCACTAGTGACACTAGTTAAAGCCTCTTTGACCTTAATATCTAATTAATGAGGATCAAATGTCAGCTACTTGGACTAGTGAGGTCCAAAATGTCCACTAGTTACACCAGTTGGAGATATTTTGATTTAACCAGTCAACGAGCAAGGCTAGTTACACTAACTGCACAAAGTGCTGATGAGGCAGAGGAGAGGAAGCGTGCATCGAGGCTTCTTATTGGCTCCCAGCAAGAATTCCAACCAGCCAACATTTAACCCCATAAATCCTGATGAGCTTTCACTGTTGTTTACAGACAACTGCTTTATCTATCTATCTATCTATCTATCTATCTATCTATCTATCTATCTATCTATCTATCTATCTATCTATCTATCTATCTATCTATCTATCTATCTATCTATCTATGATGGGGTGAAATGTTAGAGTTAGATTTCAGTGCCAAGCTATTCTTTTATTTCCCACAAAATGCTGTTACAATTATTATTATTAATAATAATTATAATAATTTGTAATTCATATAATAACGATAATTCATTAACTAACTATTTAACTATGTTTGTATAGTTGCAACTTTCCTACACACAAAAAGATGAATGTTACATTCATTTTGGTTTTCAAGTGTGCATTAAGTTGTTGTACATTACAATAAGTGTAATTTCATAATAATAGTAATCATGATGAACAAACAAAGAAAGTTAACACTCTTCCTCAAATGGTTGCTGCTAAAACTCAAGTTACAATCCAGTGTGGCCACCTGAACTCTTTCCAGCACACCTTTTGACCGCTCTCTGACCAATCGAAATCCTCCACTCAAAACCCACCTGCATTATCTGCACGCAGTCCACATGTTGCAGATTTTATGTTAACTAGTGAGGGCCAAATGTCCACTGGTAACACTTGTGAGGGTATAGTTAACTAGTCACCCACACACTTTCTCTTACTTGTTAACTCATGAGATCCAAAAAGAGTTACCAGTTAACTAGTAAAGTCAAAATAGACTTCAGGTAGTTAACTAGTCAGCATTTTAACCTAGTTAACATGTAAGCTTCATTATGCTGCCACAAGTTAACCGTTTGCAGTTTCTCAAGACTGCACGTTAACTTGTGCACAACATTCAAATGAATCAAGCAGGTTCATGACAAAATCCTGGGTCCTGATTGGTTGGTATCGTTTATTTTGAACAGCAGAACCAATAAGAAGCCTCCTCCCCACCTCCTCATTAGCATTTTGTGCAACTAATGTGACTATTGTGCATTTTGACTTTCACTACTTCAACTAGTAAACACTTGTAGTCTCACTAGTTGAACTAGTAAAGTCAATATGTCTCTCACCAATGTAACTAGTGGACTTTTTGGACTTCCCTAGTACAACTAATGGAAGAAACTGACCTCTGATATGAAGGACTTGGAATAAATGCTCAAAAGGCTTTCCATACAGTCATGCATCTCTGAAGTTAACAAGAGGGGTCATTACAGAAGGGCTATAGGGTCCGGCAATCTATTCCTGTGAATCATGCAAGCACAGGCTTGTCTGTAGCCAAGCTGGAGAGGCCACTCTGTGCTCAGCTCATTACAGGATTATGGTTCATTTCCATCACTGATCATTAACAAGCGTACTGCCCCGGCTGGTTCTCTTAACAAACCAATTGTTGAATCAGTGGTGCGTCGACCGATCCGACTCCCCAAGTGCTCCGGTGCCTCTTTATCAGTTTAAGGACAGTGTTCCTATTGGTTTTGAGCTAGTGGACACGGAGAAAAAGACAAGGGGGAGGGGTGATGTGCCATGCTTGTGGCCAGCTTGGTCCCCCAGGGAGACAGTTCAGGTTAGGGGCTTTGCCCCCTGCCTCACACACACCCTGCAGTGATCAACTGAGCTTAATCTGCTGGATCCCCGTGTGGTTTATAACCAGTGTTTATTGCTGCGGCAGTTTATTAGGTACACCTGCATGAATATATATGATCAGGATTTAGTTTTAGACATTTCTGATGCGTGGGCCGTAAATTGAGGGCCGGATATTAGAATCGCCTCGCAATCATCCGCTGTGACACTATGTCAACAAATGTGAGGTCATAAGCTTCACAGATACACAATTTACTGCAAAGCTATTTAATTATTATGTACATGTGGAGCTAATGAATATATAGGATGAATAGTGAATAAAAAACAAATATTGTGTTTTTCACTTCTGTTTTGCAATGTAACACCACGCATAACACAACACGCCTGACGGAGAAAGAAAGCTGTATCGCCATTTTTATTGTTGTGCCAAAAGAATCTGCTTGCCACCTGGGTCTAATCTAATCAATGTGAATGACAAGGAGAGAAAAAGCCTGAAAGTGAGCACCAGCTTAGGGACTTTACCTAATGCCCAGCACTGTCACTTCAATGATATGATCACAGCACACAAAATGACAACAAAATTATTGCCAGCAAGGATATGGGGACATCGTGTGCTACTCCAGTCAGGTGAAATTGCCTTTTCTGACTATGAAATGGCTTGTCTCTTGTCGGATGGGTAAACATTTCCTTGTCAGGCCAGTAATAAGGAATGAGGCACACTGGGCTGAACTAAGAGGATAGAGCCAAGGTTATCCTGGATTCATGACAGGTAGTGGCTTATATTACAGCGCCACTAAAAATTTCATGGGAATGCATTTAAGATGGCCTTTAAGTTATTTATATGTTGTTTACCAGACGTCACATTGCGATTTCCATCAATAAATCAACCATTTCCTCCTTTTCCTCTCTTGCTTTTTTGGTAAGAGATGGGAAACACCCATATTTACCTCAACACTATCATTAAGTAGGACGGTTAATTAGATCAAGTGTGGTGTTGCTGTGAGCCATGATAACATAACTATCACCCCCTGTGTTCTCCAGCCATCAGTGATCTGCTCTGTCACAGGGAATCAGGGTGCTCTCTGACAGAAAAGACAGCTGGTGGCCTGCTAAGGGGCGGCGTGGACAGTTGTGGCTTTTAAACCCTTATTAGCCGTCCTCCCTGGACACACAGAGACACGCGTTTATGCCTATCCAGAAGTGTATTCCTACACCTGCTCATTACTGATGTCCTTTAAGGGTCGCCTAGTCAGACCACACAGTGATTTTTTTTTTTTTTTTTTACCACGAAGCTCACAACGAATTAACCTCAGCACAGGTGACCACGGTGAGCATAGTGAGGAAACACAAGTGAAATCTCTCCAGGATGTACATGTTTGATGCAGCAGGTGAACTTACGCACAACTTCATCAAAAGAATTTCATTATATTTATTTCTTTGCGTGGATTTTGGCACCTAGTTCCCTTTATCACAATCGCTTTTCTAACCCATTGATAATTGACTATGCCATGTGTAAAAGTCATTGCAGAGCTCATAATTTCCATAATGTCCAAAATTTGGGTATCATTTAATACAGATTTCCCCACAATGTGTCCTCATATATTGGACATGTTTGGTGACTTTGTCCATTTCTCCAGAATTTAAAACAAATCTTTATGAAGATGGACCTTAATAATAGATTAATATGCACAAATGTAACCGTCACTATAACTAAACCCACTAGATTTATACATTTACACAGAGCTTAGTTGTTTTTTCTTCACTCACAATGTCTTTACTTTCTGTGCATTCGATGCACGGAAGGTTTTGTTTACCACGCGTCACTCAAACTGCTGTCTCTGCTTTACAGGAGGTTAAGGCGATATGATGTTGCGCTCATTAAACAAGCACCGTTACGTATCCTTAAATGAGACAGAGGTTAGAACCTCGGCACTCCTGTCATTTCTACCTGACAACACAATGACAGGAGTCATTAACAGGCATATGGGTGCAGTAATGTAACTCTGTGGTAAAATGTACTACTCACACTGCCCAGTTATGAGCACAAATACGAACATGGATGATGTATAATCTGCATTTCGCTTCAAGTGTGGGGAGAAACAACAAAAGTGTCATATACGTTGCTCTTGGGTGTATTATTTGGTGTAGCAAACAGCAAGGATATAATATCAAGAATCACAGAGCTTTCCAAAGGCTAATGTCGCCACTAAAACTTCTGTTATCACCTGCTTCTGCCCTGTTATCAACTGTTAGGTTTTATTGCTGCTCTCTTTAAATATTAAAGGGCCGCCGTGATCCAGGGAGTGCAGTTGGGCTTTGTGAGCATTTTGTTATTTCTGCTGCCATGCACCGTCAGACGTCTGAGAGTTGAAGAGCCCTGGCCACTGTCCCCGGCAAGCCCACGGCATGAAAAATTCAGGCTAACTCTACTTTTTAAGCCATTTCTGATGAAAAGCACGGAGAAATGAAACTTGACTTATGCCAAATGAATATCATTGAATGGCTGTGATTGTGAGGCTGATGTTTGTGACGTGGAAATTATTTATAAAACAGCAGTTCCATTTCAAGAGAGGCCGTGCTATGAAGTGTGCACTCCTTCACTCCTCGGAGGTTTCCCGTGCTCCCATTAGTCTGAAGGCGAACAATGGAAGCAGACGGCTTCACTCCGGTACCTTCAGCGCTGCCTTTTTTCATCGTTGAGTGCATTGCTTAGACAGGATGGAAATCAGCACTAATTAATCATTCACAGCTGTGTTCCCATGTATGCTTTAATCGATAGCAAGGCAGATATGACGATGACTGTGTCATCAAAAACCACAGTGATCTCATCCACGGTAGCGTTTGGCCACTAGAATTATGGCCATGAAATTGTGGTGATTGGACTCTAACGCTGCATGAAAAAATGAAAATCAGAGAACACACACGGGGGCGTGACCTCGGCTTTAACAAGGGGCAGCCCCCCCACCCCTCAAACCCCTCCCATGCCCCATTTTAGTTCACTTATTGCCAACAGGCCGTCAATTCAAGCCAAGAAAAGCGTGCAAAAAATCCTTTAACACCTAAAATAATTAAATCTGTCATGAATTACATTCTAAAGCTTTATCTATTGTACATGATCGTTTTTCACGCTTTTCCCTTAATCTGTGTCTTGGTTTTCATGTGTTGGAGCGTATAAAAACACGTGAGAGGGAAATGTATGTTTCAGACAACAAAGCCCCTTCCATTGTCAATCTTTTAAAAAGAGAAACAACGCAAACGCTTTGTAGCTCCACTGAAAGAAGACATAATTTAAAGAGGAAAATATTTTGGGGAGGATCGGAGCAAACAGGCGATCGTGTTACAAGAATAATCTTCATTAAAATCGCAGGCAACAACACCAGGCCAACACGCAGCTCATTGGGAATGCAGTGTGAAAAGAGAGGCCCACAGATTATCACTCTACGTAACTCATGTTTAATTTATCCAGGAGCAATATTGTCAAGAGCCCCACCATTCCAAAGAAGAAGAGGCTGAAAAAAGATGGAATAACGCCTCAAATGTAACAGAGCCACATTAAAATGCCACAAAATAGAACAGACACGTCCTCGGTGTGATTGCTACGGTTTTGTCAGTAGGATTGTTTACATGTCAGGTGTGGCTAACGAGGAAGCTATTGATTGTATAATCCTCGAATCTAAGAGGTATGGATGGATACGAAGAACACTCTTATGCTCAAACTATAAGAAATAACCCTAAACCAATTTCTGTGTGCTCTATGGTGTGCCTCGTGCCTCCTCCTCCTCCCCACCGCAGAGTGAAATGGAATTGCCTCTCACATTCAAAGACAGCTCTAGGAAGGTGATAATAGAGCTACTCCCTGCTGTCTGCAGGCAGGAAATAGGAAAGTGGCATATGGGGCCAGGAACCAAATAGAGAGGAAATGTGACCAGGCAAGGGAAGGAACCAAAGGAAAGGTTAATGATCAGTTCTGAATTCTACAGGGAAGGAAACTGTGTTCCGAGACGAAAGGAAAAATAAATGTGACAGGATTTATGTCTCCACAAATTACATCTTGCGTACTGTCACAAACAAACCCGTGGACTTTCTTACTTCTTGAGGCTTCTAACTCAAGCAGATAAAGAGAAAGTGATCCTACAGAAATATTCTTTTTGGCATTTTTTAAGATTTTTATTTCATGAAAAAGACATACCCCTGGAGACACACGTGCCATCGGGTCAGCAATGCTACGCTTTAGAAACGGCACAGAGAAACAGAAGAAGCGTAACACCGCACCATCATATTTCACCGATTGCATAGAGGAGAATGGAGACTGTACCTTATAGTCCAGAAAGGATCCATCTTCACAGCCTCACCAGTATCCTCCAACTAGTGGGAACTACTGGCTGGTGTCCTACTGTTGCCTTTATAGCAGCCCAACATGCTCTCAAACCTGCAGCATCTCCAAGAGCGTTTATGAACTGATCCACTCTTTCGATGACCAGGCAACGAGCTGCTAAACTGTGTCTAAATTAAACATTGGACGTGATTCATAAACGAGAAGGGAAAAAAAAAACACAAATCATGAAACAAGTGAAAAGTCTTTGCAGCAAATGTGAGTGAAAACATGAAAATTAGTACTGGGAGTGCAGTACAGTGGGTGTGTTAAGAGTCGACATTAGCGGGGAATGAATTTGCTTTCAAATTTTCACCCTGTTACCACACCTTGTTTGAAATGGTTTGTGCCCTTTCACCACGAGGCTCCGTTCCGTTCCACGTGCAGAGACGGAGGAAACAATTTTGAAGTCATTTTCACCAGGTTTCTGCTGCCACTGAGCTTCTGATAACACTCGGTCTAAACTGTTAGTGTAATCCCGTCTTTTAATCATGTGTGGGGAAGTTGGTGACAGTGGAAATGAAGAATAAGGTGATGACTGATGGCTGCAAATGTGCTGAATTTCATTACTGACTATCCTGCTAAATGTGGGATCTCGTGTTGTACACCTACACAAGTAAAAGCTGAAATAAGGACGCGGGCTGTACACACACAGGCACGGCCAAAAGTACACACATATATTGATACATAATATTTGAATCCAGTTAAGTTTCCTAACAGCCAAACAGTTGCTTTTTCTGCAAAGGCATCGTAAAATGACTTGGAGGTTATTAGAAATAATTTCATTTTAAGGGCATTTCAAGTAGATTGGTTTCTTTTAATTGGAGTTTAAATGGATAAATAATGCTCATTGCTTTATTTTATATCAATTAATACTTTTGCAGGTGTGTTCACTTCTTCTTCTTCTTATTATTATTTCTATACCACACATAAGGCAACAAATCCCTTATACTCACAGTAATACAAATACATTATATGATTGAAAATCAATGTATCAATGTAAAGGATCCATTCAGCATAAATATATACATCTCACCTGCAGCTTCGCCTCATCATCCAATTAACAACGAGTTGTGTATATTTGGTGTTAATTTTATCCACGGTTTTGCTTTAATTGCAGCACAGGCACGGAATGTGTGTCTCACACTGTAAATGGAAAAAGGAAAAGCAGAGATGAGGCTAGAAACGGAAAGTAACAGTCCGCGTAAAGACTGTAAGATCATGTGACCACTGGGCTCACTTTAATCCAAACGTTAAGGCCTGGATGGAAGATGGAAGATGGAGATTGTTGGAGAGACGGATGACAAAGTGAATACTTCCTATAGTCATCCATTCTAAGGGGGAAACAGGAAAAAAAAGTCTAACGAGTTTGGAACAAAGGGTTGGGCAGTATGTCTCATAATCATAATAGTATTAGGAATAGACATTTCAAACTCTTGAAAAAATCCAGGTGTAATTTGTATCACAATATATTTAGGGTTCAGTATTTCTTTATTCTGGAAATGCTTCAAATATTTTCCTGGAGCATCCATGTCTGATTTTTCCCATTATGTATACAGCTGTAGGTTGTATGATTGAATAAATGGTTTGCCCAGTGTTTTAACATACTTTTTTACTTTTGTTTTCAACCTGTGACTTTTTCATTCCTTTTTGGCGTCGTCCGATTGGACACATTCTAAAACCTCTTTTAATGGCATCATCCAATCACAACGAATTCAAATGTGCTGCTCCCACAGACTGTCGCAGGAACAGCTGGACAAAGCAACATCACACACACTGGCTTCTTCCAGATCTGACAGCTAGATCATTTGAAGCTGACAAGATAACACTTAAATGCAAAGGTGACATGACAGTGTCTTCAGAGCCAGATGGATCAATACGCCGCTTGGCTCATCAGGATCTGAGCAGTGGTTCTACAGCCACGTTTTACGCCGCTGTCTTCGAATATCAGCGTCTGGCACCGACCACATTTTGCTTCTTATGGTTCCACTGAAATATTGATATTTGTAATGTAACGAAACAGCTCCAAAATTCAAGGGGAGGGTCATAACCTTTAAACTAGGGCGGCACTTTGAAAAAAAGAGAGATGTGCAGGTAAGTAAAGAGCTCACTGTGCGACGGTTTGATGGAATTATGAAGCATTTGGAGGTCATTGCTATTTCAACTGAAATGATCAGCGTGCCATGAATGGGTGCTCGCAGTCAAAAGACGCTCAAAGAAGCCTACTTGTCCAAAACGTCCCTCAGGGAGACGGCCAAGAAGTCCTGTAGATCAGTTAGAAAAACTCGGCATGTTGCCTTGACCATCCGGGATGCACCAACTGG
>OMNV01000419.1:0-19674 GCA_900303265.1 Brotula barbata | reverse complement strand
TTTGTTGAATAATGCAGCCAGCCAGGGATCTCTCAGAGAGGGTCTCTACAGGCATCACTGAGCAGGTCTGATCCCACTTGAGTAGCGTCTATCATGATGACATCATCATTCACACAAGGAGATATGATAAGACAGTAGTACGCTGCTCTACTACTCGAGCCAACTAAAGCAGGCAGTGGTGTTACTCATTTAAACCAATATATTGGCCATCTGTTGATGCTAAAATCACTGTCCGACTGCCATTTGTAAATGAAACACCATCCGTTTGCCTTTATTGCTTTCTATTGAAAACATACACGTATTCGAGGAAAGCAAAAAACACAAGCAAGCGCCTCTCTTTTATACTGCTTTACCTGGTGGGTGTGTAAATATAAAAACCACAGGGAGAATCGGCGAAGGAAGAGAAAAACAGCAGCGTACGTGCAGCAGCAGCAGCAGGTCTCTACCTTGCAGATTAGGGCATTGGGAGCACTTTGCAGGTTGTTGTCACAGGTATGACGGGAGAGAATTGTGCTCGCTATCCCCAGGTTACGGAAGGTGTGAACAAAATATGCAGCCAATTTGTTCTGTGCAAAATTAGAAGGCGGAAAAACATAAGCTGAATATGTTTCGGTTCATCTATATCCATCTCCCATTTGATTTGGATGGCTTGTTTACCACGTGTGACTTCAGAGTTTTATCACTCCTTTGTTCCCGCGTTTGACTGATTCGAACAGTCGCGCTTCGAAGTCCAGCTGAACGCGTATGTTCTGGTTCAAATGCCTATTTTAACTGGACCACGAGTGACATCGATTTAACGAGGGAACAGCAGACACGGCACTGAAAAGAAATCCACCGAATCCAACAAAGCTCAATCAAATCACAAGGACAAAGAGAGACTGTGAGCGTTGGCACAGGAATGACTGATCTTGGGGGAATTGGCGAGGCCAACAGCAAGCAAGTGTATTACATATGGCGTGCCATTTTCACAGCTTCCACAAAGAGAACACAAAAAGTGTTATATCTCACTATCTAAGACTAATAAACAACAATCCAAATATGCTGAATCTGTGTAATAGAGTAACAAAGACGTAAGGCGAACGGGGCTTATGGAAGGCAGAGGCTTTAGATTTTATATAGGACACCAAAGAGCAGGATGACAGCGAGAGCTGAGCAAAGACGCTGGGCGGTAAATGAAGCCATCCTCCCACTAATTCTATGAGGTGTCAGTCAGGAAACTGGCCTGCCAGGATGACTTTCAGCTCCTTACCGAGCCAGATGGTTTCTTAACGCTGAATAAATGAATTGATTTGTATGTGGCGTCGCTAATAAGCTCGGTATTCTCTTACACAGGACGGAGAGGTGCTCTGCAGAAGAAGAATAAAACTATGATCCATTAACCTCGCACGAATACATACTGTGCCTCTTTGATCCCACAAACATGAACATGACTAACATTTTCACAGTGTCTGTATCTGTTATGTTGACAAAGTGTCAGTTGAAGGCCTTTGTCGTCATGACTGTACACAGCTCACACCTAAAGTGTTATCGTCTGTGTCCTACTTCACTACACTTTATTAACATCATTAAATGGATCACTCCACCTTTCCCATGGTGTGAACCGCTATCAATTATGCAACGTCTTTCAATTATTGTATATTGTTAAAGTACCTGCTAATGAATTGTGAAACCACTGCGTTGCGGTGTGATTGTGCTGGGCAATAACCAGCTACTGTACACTTAGGCGCCTTTTCAATTAGATCTGGGTGTAGGGTTTTTCATTCATTAAGCACTTTTGGTGTAAGAATGTCCACCTTGCACATAGACAAAGGTGTTTCTGCAGTTGCTGTTAGCCAGCAGCATCTCAGCCACCACTGCATGTAAGAGGACTCCGAGGACGACGCGTGAGTACCCACTGTGATTTTCACTGGGGATTTTGATATTCACACCTGCACTAGGTGTTGTTTGGGAGTCTGATAAGCATGTGTGAAACTAGAGGGGTGATTGGAACGGGGACCTTATTTGTAGGGACGGATCTTTTGACATATCTATCAAGGACAGTATTGTTATTTTGTGTTTTTGTGGATAACAATGAGAGGAGACCAACAGAATCAAGCACAGTGTATCTTAGATACCAGTCGTGTGTCTAATTGAAGCTGCACACAGCCATATGGGCATGTGCGAAAATAGAATGTCCAACAAGTACATAAGGATTCATGCTCGCACGTGAAAAAATAAAACAGTTCCAACATCATTGCCAGTCTTATTGTCAATGGCTAAACGGTTCGTCAGACGAGAGGCGCGCGATCACCAATATCGCAGGAAATTCTTCGAGGAAATAAATCGAGCAGACCGGCGTAAAAGGCAAAATCATGCACATGTAGAAATGATAGACCTCATCATTATAGGATCAGAGGCTGAAAAACAAAGTGCATGAGAGTTGCCCCTCCCCTCTCTACGTCGGTGATGTTCAGAGGCAGCCTGTTATTGGAGGTGTTAATTGGCAAATTCAGTACAAGTCAAGAGCATGTTCCCTGTCGTCCTCGCCCAGCAAGGCTAGGTCATTAAACCGAGAATGGATTCTTTCATGCTGCCTTAACCCTTCAAGTGCAAGATACCATTTCACAAACATCCCCATGCTCCACCCCACCCCCACGTGTCCTGATGAAAAACAACCCACAACAACAGTACTATAACATCACGTCTCCAGAGCCGGGCGCTCGGTCGTGCACCGGCGTCCAAATTGGCGGGTGAACGACTTCCAAAAGTTTAAAACGGAACATTTCTGTGACTCACTGTGCCGTTCAGAACAATGGCATCGTGAAACTTGACTGATCGGTGCTTTTGTGCTCTGCGTTTTGAAAACCCGGAGGCTCCCATCCGGCTGAAACGTGAGCCTCCTTTGGGGTTCTGGGTGCGATCTCACCACTGCCTCTGTCATCACTTGCTGTGACTGCCAAATCTCTGCTCCAGAAATCAGGGCTCTCAGACCAGCACCGAAACAAACACAATGGAGAGGGGCTGTTCTGAGACTGTGCACGGGCGGCCACGGCTTCAACACGTTTAATCGAACACAAAGTCGGTTCTACCACTTCTGCACAGAGAGCACGAGCAGCCCAACGCGTGGCAAGACAACTGTGAGGTGATACTCCCGGCTTACGACGCCATGAGAGTTGGCAGTCTCTCATGCCAACAGTGACCAGTGCACAGGCAGTTGAATATGCTTCTCTCCTAAGTTGTTAATTATCGAAATGACATCGATGTGAAGAGGGCATTCAAGCCAGGTGACCTCAACACACTCACTAACTCTCTGTTCTGTCTCCATTTGTTCCAGCCCCTTAACAATCACTTTCCCCGCCATTTGTGTTGCGTCGTCTTGGCAATGGCACAATGTGATAAACATTGTATAAACATTTAGTGGTGTGATTTTTTTTAAAATAATGATCACTCTGTGAATGTCACTGACTACATGCTGCCATTATAATGAACAATAAAACAACAGGTACGACTGCTTCAGAGGGTTGAGGTGGTACAAAAAGATTAATATTAATATTTAATGCCACAGAAACCAAACATACACAGCCACTCAGCCAGATAAAAAAAAAATCACATCAAATTATTTATGTGATGCTAACAGCTGCATTTGGATCTTCATACACTGCTTTACATTATGATGTGAATATCACTAACATAACATAACTAACTGTATATACCACTGTTAACTCCTCATACCAGTGTAAATAATGGATGTATTTTTGAATGTGTATATCTGTCTGTCTTGTCCTTTGTATCTATACGGTATTGACAAATCTCATTTTAATTTAATTTAAGGAAGCACAAAATTAGCGACACCTATAGCCAGAGTCGTGTTCTTTGTATGCGTGAACACACTTGGCCAATAAACCTGATTCAGATTCTCATTCGCACAATAAGTATGTGGCATTATTTTACAAAAATGGATTGCTGCATTTGTATTAATTCTACCGTATATTATTTTTCATTGCGTACTCCAGATGCTATCAAACTGTATTTTGCTTGTTTGTTTTTTTTCATCTTACAATATCATATATCATTCAATTTATGGATTTAAATGTGTATATATACAGCATATATACTATATATATTCTATTAAATAACAATCCTACTGATTTTGGTCAATTACTTCCGTATTTAAAAAAATTGCTAGCCTCTTAATATAACAAGACACTTTTCTGTTTACAGTTTATATAAACTATTTCCTTCCTGTTTATTATGCTTTCACTCCATAATTGTTATTGTGTTTTTAATCTTTAATGCTTGTATTTTTTTGTTCAAATAAAACAATACTACTGTAAAATCTATTACAGTAGGTGCATTTATTAATTGGCAGTAAGACGTGAGTATTCACTGTATAACACTTTTGAACCACACTGTCACCATTAACTCTTAAAACTTATTTTTAGCATTATTTATTTACCAGTGTATTCCCGCTGTCGTTGGGAGAATATTCACATGCCTCAAAGTGACCAATGATTATTGCACATCATCTTCTTCTTTCATGTAGAAGTCATTTGTAGTGTGTGGAGGTGCTGATACACACTCTGCCTTGGATGAGCTGTTAGCTGGAACAGGCAGTCAGAGAGCGCCAGCAGACACACAGGATGTCACTTTCCTCCCTCTCTTTTCTATTCGGAAATGACTGTGGTCCCCTGAAGCCGGTGGCTTCCCTCCTCGTCCCCCCGAATTCTCTGCAGCACCGACCGGCGGTGCAGCAGCACTGCTGATTAGCATGCAGTAATGATGGTGAGCTGGTCTCCATTGTTCTAACACCTCCCCTCTCCTCCGCACCAATCTGTCACCATTCAGTGGGCTAGAGCTGCCTCAAATGCTTCTCTCCACAAATGAGATGGATAATTAGTTGCCCCTCACGAATGCTGCACTCTTCTCACCCCTGATTGCTTTCACCTTCTTGCTCCTGGCAATTTTGACACCTTGTAATCAGCCTGCTACTTCTCTGCTTCAATCCATATCCTTCTGCTTTTTTATCCACTTTCATTTTTTTTTATCCTCTCAATCCATCCCAATTGCCTGTCGAAGCACGAGTCCCAGGGACGAAGACGGAACCCACTTCACAAAGCCCAGGCTAAATGATGAGTTTGCTCAAACAGCTTACATTACTTTATACACAAGCGAGTATTAATACAAAAAAAAAAAAAACAGGACGGAAAAAAATCATAGCTGTCAGTATGATTTTCATCTTCCAAGTAACAATGAATGACAACATAATTATGAGCAAGCAGCTGTTCATGATCCCAGAGAGAAAAGCATGCAGGCTGCACAGTGTTCGACTCTTCACAGATTAACCAGAGACAATCATTAGGGATATGTATTTGCCAAAAAAAAACCTCCCTGTGCCCGTAATGTGAGATAAAATATGAAATTATGCGATTCGTGTCACTTTAATGTTGCAGACATATGCAATTTTCATCTTAGGATATGCAGCAAATAAAATGAATAAGCAGATGATTTGTGTCTGTAGACTCATGCTGCTATAGTAACAACCCAGTATTTGGGATAGAAAATATTACAAGGTAATATTTCTACCTTATTGATATTTATGAAACGTAGAGAAATGATCAGTAAAGGTTAAAATACTCTGCCAATCAAACTCCATTAAGCAATGCTGAATTACTAGAAGTCATTTTAATACCAAACCCTTGAAAAGACAAAAGAAGCTTGTTTGTCATCTTCACACCAGCTCATCTACCCAGCGCAAGTGTTACCAGCCCATAGCTGAAGGGTTGCAAGGTCCTCTACGCACAACAATGTGTTCCAATACAAATGCTCTCCCTTTTTTCTTAAACATCTTCACTCTAAATCATGAAAATCGCGGCAATGGTTTGCAAAGGTGTGAATAAACACTGCAGACATCAAAAGCTGTGAATAAAAGGCTATGGTTTACTCAAATGATAGATGGAAACTAAAAAACGCTGACTGGAAGGATACAAATTAATCCATGCATTTTGAAAATTTGGAATCGAATCACCTGCTGATGCTTCTAGTAAAGCAAAAATCATCACGTCGCAGCACAGATCTTCCATTTGTCTGTCAGATTAGACGTCTAAATAAATAAGAACACTGCAGTACAGAGGAACCATTAGTTTCCATATAACAAGGTAATTGGGGAATCTAATTGCGTTTGCGTTTGTGCCCGATGTTACATGTTACCATCTGCTTAGCCCACTTTTACTCAACATATGGCATTTTACCTTTTGAACTAATTTCAAAGTTGGGACTGTTTCCTGTTCAGCACTAAGTTTGCCATACAGCTGTTCTAAATTATACCAACTGGAATACACGGCCAAGTAGGTTGATGGAAACGCCTAGGAGAGCCGTGTGCTAGTCATCAAGCTTAGTATGTTTAATATACCTAATGGGACACGTTAGCGTTAAATGATGCGATGCATTTTGTTGGCACAGACACGGTAAGACACAAGAAATAATGCTCCTCTAAGCAATATAACATCCCATTGAATTAAGTCACATTCCAGCACAAATTATGAAATTTTTGAGGAAGAATGATTGTTTTTTTATGCTCAAATGCAAATTGTGTTTCATAAATATGATTGAAACACTAAGACATCATTTCCATATTATATTTCTGTAAGAACATCCCAACCTTTTAATTTGTACATTCAACACATGGCAAATATGTGGTTAACAAACATTATACAAGATTATGTTGCCTTTTTAATTTACTCATAACTATCATCAACATTTCCTTAGGACTACAGAACTGATAGTAGAAAAATATAATGGCTAAAAAAAGTGTACCATTCAATTCTTTGACATTAAATAAATGCAGTAAGAATGGATTCAAGTGTCATTTCAAATCCGCTACAGCGCACATATAGTAAGTACATCACGGCATGCAGAACTACACCATGAATACAGTAAGTCCTGGTGGAGATGTGGTGTTGGCCCCTTCAGTATCTGTTTCTGCTGTCAGTTACTGGTTTCATGCTTCTGAGAGCAGTGCGAGTAGAGGTGGCTGTTCATTCGGTCCTGAGGAACCACAGCGTGGCAAAAAGCACATTTGTCAGGACTGCTGCTCTGCACCGCCTCCAGCTCCGTCCCCACATGAGCACCCTGACACAGCTCAGGACTCCAGAGAGGCTGAAAAACAAAATCAGAACTTATTCCTACGCATAACCGTGCACACTCACTGCCTTAAAACATGCTTTAAAGAGACACTGCACTGATTTTATGCTTTAAATTATATTTGCTGATCTTGGGGATGATTGATTCATGATTCATCGTGTGGACTGTAACGCGGCGTTGAGCTGCTGGGAGAGGTGTTCAGATTGGAAGAATAACTTCCATGATGTCATCATCACTTTGACATGATTTCCATAGTGGGCATGACTGAATTAATGGCAAAATTGCATCACTAATTAATCCCCACTCGCAGTGTTTTCGTATTGTCACATGGAAAGGGTGAACCAATCATAATCACAGGCGAGGGCAGGCCTCAAAAAATGCAGACCGGTGTCCCGAGACATCTCGTCACCACATTGTGTGTCTCTATAATCCTCTGTCTTCAACGCATCATCCATTCAAGTTAGCTGGCAAGCTAATGCTAAGACTAAGACACGCACTGGCACTTGAAAAACCCACCAATGTTAGTTATTTCCACCTAAAAATAAATAAGTTAGTGTGCTTGTATGGGGGAACATCAGGTGTTTCACATCATCTTTATAGCTTCTCTGTATACATTCGGGGCATCATATATATTGACAGGGTTTCCCAATTTTGCAGATCAGTTGCTCTTGATATCTGTTGCCATCACGAGGAGCAGGAAACGAGAATGATTCAATTGCCCAGTAATAGCACTTTAGGAGGCGGGCACATACACGCAAAAAGTCCCTGAAATGAACCAAATCAATGTCATGCTGTCCCTCAGCACACAAACAGTCTGGATGACTCCTCCGTACTCATTTTATGCTTTCAAAATGAAAGTTTGGCACCAACTTAGGATCTAATTTAACCACCTACCTACAATTATTGGTTTAGTGGGGTAAATTTTCAAGAAAACACTCGCATATTTTTTTTTCTATTCTCAGAAATTTTGAAGAAAAAGAAAGTACACTTCGGTGGAAAAAGGAACCCTATAAATCCATGGAAATAAACCTGGATGTCAATGCAATTGTCAAACACGGGAGCGTACATACTGTACGAGCAATGTGTGTACATTGTGAGTTGTTGTGATTTTGCATCCTCATAATTGGTCACATGGGTGTAGGCAGTTTTGATGACAAAAAAAGCAGCAGCTAATCAATCTTATACTCTATGAAATCAATATGTTTGATTTTACTGTTGTTTTGTCTATTTGATCAAAGTTGACTTGCTTTCGCTTTTTCAGCCTCTCAGTGGCCTTACTGGGCAAAAGTAGTCGCTACACATACCTAAGATGCCCTAATGAAATGATGCTTTGGAATCGCTTTGGAATAATAAGCAAATACTTCTGCTTTCAGCCTGGATTCACCACATCGTCATCAGCCTACAGACTTTGAAGAGACGTTACCGCCAACTTGGGACTAAGCAGGCGAAAACACCTCCTACCCTACAGTAGCAACTAACAAGTTTCCTGTTTCCTGAAAGAGTTTCTACATTACAAAGAGCCTGTGATGTAATTGAGGGGGGGAAAAAAATCAACCCATTTATCATGTTACTGTACGTCATTCACAATTTTGTAATAAGAAGCCATACACATCGGCAATTAAAATGCCAGTTTATCATCATAATTGTTTCAGATTAAGACACGGTAATGTGCTTCCATCTGGCTCACACTCTCAAATAAGCCACAAATAACCAGAGAACCAATGCTTAAGTATAAAAAGAATCAGCACACGTTACACATTAGTCAGTGATACGCTGCTACTTAAGCCAAGGAGATTTTTTTTTGGTCTTCACACTATTTCACTCCTCCATTAGCAAAGACCAATCAGAAACTGATAATTTGCTACTAGTTTTCTCAGACCTTCTCCTGTGAATCTCACCTGCTGGGGTCCCCGTATGACCTCCTGGGAAAGTGAAGATGATGTGGAGGGGGAGGGGGATGAGGGGTAGACAAAAGGTATGGACCGTTCCACGGGTTCCTCTGTCAGTGTGGTGGCGATGTTGCCGAGAGGCTGCTTTCTGGGCAGGGCCAGGCCAATGTGTGGGTCTGGGGCGCTGGTCAGGAACTCATATTCACTGTCCGCGGAGGGTGGGAATTTGACACTGAGTTTGGTGAGAGAGTCTACCAAGTCTCTGTCCTCCGGGCTGACACCGCGGGACGTCAAAGATGTAGGCGGGAGTGGAATATCTGCTGCTGACCTCAGTGCGGAGGGAAAGGGTCTCTCTGCCTGATCTGCTGTACCGTCTGTGCACTGGATAGGCATGGAGAACCGCTGATCTGTCAGACGGCAGAAAAACACAGGATTTTGCACCGTTTTCCTTTCTGTTGACGTGTGAGGTGCTGGCTTTAAGACCATTCAAGCTTGGCAGTGATTTGAAAAGTTGTGTGCACCGACAAAATATCTCTAGGGCATTCATACTGGTCCTTTCACTGGGTACAGGAGAGAAAAATATTTTTGTTGTACTAATTATACAACTAACATATTCAGAGCCAACATCATGCATTTGTCAGTGGAATAATTAAAAGTGTTTATCTGCTCTTTCTATTTTTAAACAGGTGGCCAATCATGGTTTAAGAGGGCAATGAGGCAATAATGCACGGTTCTAGTTAAGGTGTTGCTATCTAATTGTCGTAAAGCACAAAGCAAAAGCTAGTAAACTCACAAGTTGTTGTGACATATCCAAACCAACTGCAATTCAACACATTCTCTCTTAAGTAATTGAATAAAAAAAAAACAGGATTTAAGTTCAGGTCTTGTGTAACAGCAGGGAATATTGTGAAAAATGGGAATGTTACCATTTGATGTATCACTCCCCCCACAGAATCTTTTTAGACGTTCTTTCTGTTTTCTGGTTAGAACACGAATATGGTGGATTTTCCCTTGAATGGCCTCAAACACATCCAGCATTTCCTGACTGTCGGGAAAATTAAGAAGAGCAAGGAAAATTGCAGTTCACTCTACAACTCTAACATCCACATCAAATTAACTGACATGCAAGAAAAGCACATACTAGTCAACGCTACTGGCGACTTGCAGTTGAGGGGCAGCAGCCGCAGCAGCTTCTATATTCTCCATCTGAGACAGACATGTTACATTTACAACAATCATCAGCCATTTACAGAAACTTAATGTGAATACATTTGCAGATTTATTTTTCAGATTTTAAGTGTTTACAATCAAAACTAATCTTCATCCTTCTCAGCAGAACAATGACCAGGAAAGCTCAAGCAGCTACAAATACTGCAGTGATATTATCCTCTAGCACCACCTGGTGATGTACAGGTGGACGTGTGAAGCAACAGAAGAAATTACAGCAGGAGAAATCCGTGTTTGAACAAACAGTGTCCGAAAATTAAAGCACAATAAAACGAAACAAAAACAAAACAAATAGACACTCCCATCTTATCAGCCAGTACACCCGGTCTGGCTTACTATCAATAAATTGTGTTATGTAGATAAGCCTCAACAAACACTGAAAAAGCCACTGGTGGGAGTGTACAGTATACCTCCACCAAGGCCGAACGGGCCTAGATAAACACTAAAAGGCACTGCCACAAGAGAAATAAAAATAAATAATAATTGATACTTGTACTAATACTACTATTACTGCTACTACTACTACTACTAATAACTGGTATAATAATAACAACAGTAACATTAATAATGATGGTGCTTAATTTCCTTTGTCCTAAAAAACTGTTTTTAATACTTGTCCAGATCCGAGGTATTGCCCCTTAGTACGTAATGATAAAAATGTGCTTTATTTAACATTGGTGTATTCAATTTTTACAAAATATTAAAAAATGTGTCTACACAACACAGTGGAATACATGTGTGTAATGTTAAGTATAACAATGGAATAAAAGTCATATTGACATAAATTCATGAAGCTGGAGCAAGATAGAGGCAAATAGGGTCCAATGTTCCCTGATTCAAATACGACTGTGAGAGGCTCTTTTCAAAATAAACTACCAGGTAGAAAATGAATCAGCCTGATGGAGAATTTCATGAAATCTGTCGTGTTTTACTCTTTCTGGCGAGACTGTTCCTCTTTCTCAAACGTCAACCCCCACACCCAGCCTGCCTACACTGCATTGCTACATCCTCAGTGTTTCCCTCTGAGTTTTATCATGAAATGTCTCAGAATAAATTGCTGGATGTCACTCTAAATATGCATTTTTTTCAGAATCTGGCACATTCAAATGCATAGAGCAAGCCAAATATACAGTATGAAAAATCCTTATAGTTTGTACTGTAAATGCAGACTTTACCACATTATGGATTCATACCACAAGCAGTTCCATTCAGATGTCTGCAGCTTCCCTGCCAATTTCCATGTAAATCAAGCCTGTCCTCATAAAGCCGTGGTCCTTTCAACATGCTTTTAACTCGGGTGTGAGACAAAGCCAAAACAAGGAGCCCTGCAAGGAGTGAGTGAGGCTCCAATGTCCACACTGAACCGGAAAATTGGATGAAAATAAGCCATTATCTTCAGTGGAAAGCTGCCTAGGGGCATTTTCAACATTTTGAAATGTTGCCCCCTTGTGGTAGTGTGGTTAAACGCAGTTAAATACAATGCAGGTTCTGTGGACGGGATGCTACAAACTGGCTATGAGGCTCTGCTTTGGATCACACCACGTATCATAATAGCATCATGTGATACTCTCATATTCATCACTGCTCTTTGGTGGCTCTACCGAAAACCAAAAACTGGCGTGAAACTACAGCTCTCCAATTTCAACAGTGAGCTTTTACAGTGCGTCAGTGCAATTCTAGGCACCAGAGGGTTAACTTAAAGGTAGGTTTATGAAAGCACATGAATTATCACACTGCTTATGCAATATGACACTGTATTGTTATCATGATTTTTTTTTTTTTTTTTTACACATCGAACAGACACTGTAAACACACAGTAAACATACCAGGTACTGCGTTTTCCTGAAAGCACTGGGCCCATCCAGGAGGTGTTTGATAGGAAATAAAATGTCCTCTTGCTCTGCTCTGTGAACCAGCTCACATTTCATTTCTCCTTAGGGTCCAAAAGAGGGGAAAATGACAGTCTGTACATAGACCCATGCAGGAAGCATTGCTAGATGAAATGGACTCAGCATAGTAAAGCCTTGAGACAGAATGAGGCATTCTTTTACATTCTGCTGTAAAAAATAATGATCCCAGAATGCATTGACAGCCATTTGTCAGCATATGAGGAGACAGTGGATGTAGCATGTCTCACTAACCTGATGGTTGCTTTGTTTTTAACATCAACTGAGCTTCAAGTTTTGAAATCAGCTGCTGCTGGTCTTCTATCCGCTTTTGAAGTTTTTGCGTGTATTGCTCATAATATTCAGTCTGAAAAAATTAGAGAAATGATCATTGGGCAGGATTATTCTGAAAACAGGTTTATTGCCATTTGTAAATATGATGAGTAAACATGCCTTCAACAAATCAGCCTCAAACGTTTGCTTGTGACAATGGGAATTAAAGCTACTCTATCACAACTGGATTGTATATTAATGATTGTTGGCTCACATTAGACAACACGTTAAATAGTTATTTTTTTTTCTTTGTGTTGTTACCACTTGCTGCAGCTCCTTTTTGGCATTGTCCTTCTCGATGGAGACCTGTCGAAAAGCTTCAAATGCTTTGTTGAGCTGGTCTCCCATGTTCCTCTCCATGTCGTGCACTTGTCAGTCATCACTGACACGGCAGGCCTGAGCCCTAGGCGTGTAAAATTAAAGCAGCAATTCATTCCAATGTCATTTCACAAACACGCTCATTAAGATTAAGCATCATCAATTTTTGTTTAGTATTATTAACAATTGTTTATTTTAAAATGTATCACTCTCCATCCTCCACTAAAACTGCGGACGTCCTTTGAGCCAACCCAAACGATTTAACACAGAAAAACCTCATGCTTCCTTGTGTGCTCGGCTCAAGTTCAGTATTTTACAGAATAAATATGTAAAATTATTGACATACGTACGGTCACAGAACAAGATCAGCATAATAAAACAAAACAAAACCAAGTCTCCTTAAAACTGTTTTTTTTTAAATTCAAATTAATGTTTAAAAACTAGAAATCTCCAAAATGTGTCCAAACCTTTTGTATGAGTCATAAATGCTCACACGCAACCATACAAAAGTCTGCAAACATACCCCATGGCCTCTTAAAATTGAAGAATGCATGCAGTTGTTGCTGAAAAACACAAATTCAAATGTGTATGCACTTACAAATGAGTACGATACCTTTTCCTGATGCATGCACAAAATGATAATTAATTATCAATTAATTATGTGCAAGGAACTTTGTTGATTCAATTCAACAACAAAAATATTAAAGTTACTATGACTGCATTACTTTTGTTTACAACACTACAGTTTTTCTTTTATTGTGAGTATAAAATCAGCTGAACGAATGAATGAATATTGGGTAAAATAATAAAAACAACATTATGTCAAGAATCTCTTAAATTGTAGCACCAAGGACTTTAACTGATTTGTGTATAACTCACTTGCAAAGGCAATTTCAAACCAAATGTCATCAAGTACTAGGCTACATAGCTGGAATGCACGTAGCAAATACAAACATACATACATATATGTATTATAAATCTTGAGTGTGCGAATGAAATCTACATTAAAAATATTTGTAAGCATCAAAGCATTACAGTATGATGCCCTAGCTTTTGTCACTATTATGTGAGTTTGTCATTTTACAATACAAAATATAAACTGCAAACTCATAACCCACACATTTTGCATTTCCTCTGTCCTATTGAGGACCAACTTCCTAAATAAAGTATCATTCATTTGTCTCAATCTTAAGCAAATAGTGAAGTTAAGATGGAACACAGAACTTCTCTTCTCCAACTAACTTATGCAACGCGGACAACCAGCCAAAATCAGCCTCGCTCGTTCATCGATCACTGATCGATGGTCAGAGATCATAACCACAACGACTCTTTACCTCCTGGAGTACATGGATGTGAGTAGAGGAGCTGTGGATCACTTTAAAAAGACTCACAAACTCCACGCAGTTCCGTGTTTTCAAAGTAAACGTTAGCCATATCCCATTAAACCGGCGGGTTCGCCGAACATGACGCTACTTTCGGAGCGGTGTGAGTGTGAACGTTAATGCGCTTACCTTCATTAGAGTCAAAGTTACTGTTGTGACAGCCGCACCGCTTCGTGTCCTGTTTTAAACACTCCGTGTTCCGAAAGGCACAGAGGATATGGTAATATTGTACACTTTACAGAGACCATTGGGAACTTCCCTCGGGGAATCCCCCTGCTCTGCCGACTTCCGCCTTTCGCCCGCCGTAACCAATCAGCGTGCAGCTCGAGCCTCGGCGCTGGCTGGTTAAGTGGTTCTTCTTTCGGCCTACGCGTCTGCAAACTGATGTGCACATGAAAACAGTTCAGAAGTATAACTCTGTTGTAGCCTGTTTATTTCACCTACATCATCATCATCATCATCACAAACTGCAAGCTTGATCTTCCTCTGCTATGTAAGATAGAGGAAGGACAAGGAAAAGTCGCCATTACAGCTGCACAAGCGCAATGACGTTAAAGTAGCAGCAGGCCTTGTGAAATCCACAGCGTTTACTTGAGAGAATGCAAACAAAGAACAATTCCGGCTAAAGTGCGAGCTGTGGAATGTGGAAGGACAATGCAAAATATTGCAATTGAAATTAATACAGCAGGTAGGAGCTGTTGCGGGGCAGGGCAGTGCACGTTGCTGCATTTTGAGGTGCAAAGGGCCAAACTAAGCCCAGGGCCTGCAAGCATGGGAGTCATCTGGTGACCTGTATAACAGCTGTGAAAGTGTAACTTTTGGCACCACACAGGGCTTAGAGTTACAGCATGCACACTATATAGCTACGGTAAAGCAAGTCACTTAAAACATACACACCTATATGTGCGTATATGCCGTATATACATACTTAAACTTATATGTAACATATCCATATATAACAGGTTTGTCTCAGCTTCCTCCTCCAAATTTGTAGCAGCTGCATGGCCCAACCAATCAGTCAAAAAAACTTAAAGTTGCATTGCCGTGAATTAAAGATTCAGGGGAGGCGTGCAACAACATCGTGTGGGTTGTCACACAGCAGTCAAACTGGGCTGTGGGAGCAGTGATGATGGCCTGAAGTAACACAATGCTGAGACCTTCAGGGGAGCCAAACCATATGCCAAGAAGGAGCTTGGTGACTTTGATGTTGTAGCATATAACTCATTAATTACCTACTCTTAGTTATACAGATATTATCCCAGCATCTTGTCCATTGCCACATTTATTGATATATTTGCACTGTTGGACGAACCCACAGTGCAAGAACAACCCCTCATCTCAAATACTTTTACTTTCTTAACAAGCTTCTTTGTTTACCTCTGTAGTCTAGATAGGCCGAATGAGGGACATAGGCCGTAACGGGCACTACTGATGGGTGTGTTTTTCAAGTCCAGTTAATACTTATGAGCACCATATTCCACCGTAAGTGAAAACCTAACATATATAATAATACAACAGTGCCAACAGCCCTGTTCACGGTATTAGAGTCTGTGACAAGACAGTGAAACCATCAGAAAAGATATGATCCCTAAATGGTTTCATAACCTGATGTGATGCAAAGCAGACCTTCGATGTAACACCTAAGTAAACCATGAGGTACTTGAAACCATAGCAACTCCAAACAAATTGTAGTTCAAAACAAATATCTAAGCACTGAGAAATGCAATTCAACAACCACTACAGAGGTGTGGAATGCTGTAAGGCCCCTGTTGACAATTTTTGGCTAAAAATAGTGCATAGCAATGGTTTATTCACATGTGATGTGTCTCATGGCCAAGAGGACCTACTAGCATGCAATGCTAAAATCTAAATACACACCATCCACTGCACAGATGGTGCATAAGGCATTTATAAAAAGTTAGATGTCAGACTAAAGTTGATTCTAAAAGAATTACTTTCCTCTGTATACTCTGACCTGCCAGTTTAAATGGCTGCTAAATCTTAACCATAATTGCTGGCTTTGTCATTCTTTCTGTATCTAAAAGCTATGGTCTTCAGTGTGAGGCAGTCATTCCTTTCTTGATGAGCCAGTAGAGCCACTGCTGATTTCCAAGGTTTATCACTGGATGACAGAAACATGAGATGTGAGGGCAAACAAGAGGGAAGGCTTGCAGCATGGTGAGCAGGAAAACACCATTGTCTATCATTTCACAGTGTTGGAGAAAATTATATTTGAAATATCTTTATCAAGTTGAATTAAATCTTCTGGCCAATGTCATGCAACAGGACTTCACCATCCCCCCCCCCAAACACAAGAATGACCTCATGCTGTAGGTTGCACTTCAGCTGTTGCTTGGTCGCTATGGATGTACGATGATTTAAGGACCATAGCAGCAAAAACTTGCTCTTATTAATGCAGGCTGAGTGTAAGTACCAGAGGCAATGGCAGAATTGAAAGAGTTACACATCAACAATTTAATTAAGTTTGATTACAAAAATCTGGGGATTAAATTAAGGAAGTGAAGTAACTTTGTGCAAAGATTTTGCAACTTGCACTGCTCCAAAATAACAAACCATTTTGAAATTGGACCACAGATTGGGAAGGAGGCCAAAGTGTGCTCTTTGAAACTGATGTGATTCCATACACTACATCCCTGCTAATAGTTTTTTTTTGTTGTTTTTTTTACCATTTGACATTCAGAAATATGCTAGAGCATTCTTGGTTGGCTTCTCAATGCCATTAATGTGAATTTCCTGGGTGTGGGATCAATAAAGTTTAGCTTATCTTATAAAAGAATGTTTGCAACAGGCATTGAACTCATAATGACACCTTATTTTGCTTATCTGTTGAGTTGTGGAAGCATGACTCATATTTTACTCATTGAATGTGGTGGAAAATGCACGCACGGTATGAAAGAAATTTTGGCTTGTATTTAATCATAACAGTGCAGAGTTATGATAGTGAGCTCGTGCAATAGGCACACGCATTGTTTGTTACATTCTGGTGACGTTCTGTTAAAAATTACTCATCTTACACAATAGATGCAGGTACAAAGGATGACCACTAGATGGCAACAAAGTGGGATTTTCCATTGATCTGCTTCACGTTCAATCACAGAGGATTATAAAAGAACAATAAAATGACTTTTGAAACATTAAATTATTGAAACATTTCACTAGAAAAAACACATGATTTTTAACAAACTGCAAGATTTTACAATAAACCTGAGACACCTCTATGTCTTTCAAAAATTCTTAGTTAATTATTTGAAATGTTCTGCACATGGTTTGCTCAAGTGATGTAAATAGCACACAAATAGCATTCATGATCATTTTATTTCTCAAATGATCATGATACACCAAAAAGTATAAGCAAATAGATCACATTTTTGAGACCTCTAGCTTTGTTGCTCCGCATTTTCATTATGACAGACTGATTTTGTAATTTTAATATTTTTCTTTGTTCACGTCGGATGGCTTGGCTAATACCTTGCCTCTGCTGCAAAAAGGTGACCTGGTAATTGTTGTAAATCACAGCCTGCTTTAACCTTTTAAAGAGATCTGCTGATGTTGCTCTAATTTCTTGCCTGCTGAAAGAGGTGGCTGTCAAATGATTCATAGGTTCATGTAAGACTTAGATTATTTAAAGCCCCTTTAAAAGCTCCTTTGGAAAGACACATTTGTCATAAATACATGAAAATTGCATCATGGTGTAATGAGGAAAAATGCCTTTAGAATGAGGAAAAATGCTTTTGTCCTCATGCTACAATATTGAGCATTAAAAATAAAATATCCTTATACTAGATTAAACCCGAGGAAGCTTTGGTTGAACGAGCCTAGAAAGTTACTCTCCCCCCAACTGCTGCCAGAAAAGACATGGCAACATAAGGATAAGCATCTCTTGTCTCCATCATCAGTCTGAGTATGCATTAGTGGGCTGCAGGGCTTTGTGTGGCCAGTCTAGAACAGTGGGGCTCCAGTAGCCTGGCTCCTCCAACCATAGGGTTCTTCCTTTGCCACAGAGCTTCCCTCATCCCTGACCCTCACCGACATTCCAACCTCAACCTCTTCCCCTGCTGAGAATGACTTACACACCAAAATTGCCCTGAATAACCCCAGTCCAGATAAAAGCTATAAGATTTCCTGAACAGAAGGGAAAAGGAAGCCTTGGTAAGGGATTCACATGCTTTTCATTCCTGTTTTGACCTCACCGTTTATGGCACTCAAGCATTAGCCCTGTAAAGAATCTGGTAAGGGATCTGGTAAAGAACATGTCATTCAGGGGGGTGATATACTGATAAGCACTGATCTGATGATTGAACACTGCTGAGTGTGCTGTGTGTGTCTTTGTAATCATTTCAATGTCATTCACCTCAAATGCCATCTGCCATTTTCTCTTTTTCAGTCCTCGGTCTTTCTCATTTCTAAGGAAGAAATTCGATTCCCCACATGGCTGCTTTGGACATTCTTCTATGTCCATAAAACAAAAATCAGACGAGAGGAAAATAAATATTTCTGCCTTGCACTGACATTGAAATCCTCACCTGTCGTACCTGGGTGAGGAAAGAAAACCATGCTGAGGATGATGATTAACGAATCTGGAAAGAGGAGTGTCTTGATGAGAAAGAGAATTTTGAATGCTCTTCCATGTGGCCCTGTTCTCTCTTTATAGTTTTGTAACTCATAAATCATAATCACTTCCACATATTAACTTCATTAGGCATTACTGGCGGCAATGTGACTCAATATGCTGTGTGGCATATACTTTATATGATCACCATTCAATAAGATTACAGTTTTCAGCAAAGCCTTCCGGTACATCACGATATATGTTGCCATCGTAATAATCGGTATTGAGGTGATTCAGAGGCAGTAACAGATGCGTTGTGGTCATTATAAACTGTTGTTACATTGAATCGTTGTTACATATAGCCATTTAAAAGAGACAGGTACGCTCAATGTGCAGCATAAAGTGAGCAGAGAGATGTTTTTCTGCCTCAAAGCGATTTCTTCTTTAATACCCTGACCTCCACATTGACGGGGGGGATATCAGTGATGCAGGGAGGCCTCGTAAATTTTGGCATAAATGATCTCTGGGGAGCTGTGCTGTTTTTACCAGCATCTGCCAGCTCACCCTAGAGTGGGCCTACGGAGGTCATATGGGGTTGGTTTTTGCCCTTTGTCCATCAGGACATCTGTGTGGTTAAGGCACTGTAATTCTACAATCTGCACAATTAACAGGGAGCTTTGGTTATTGGATATGAAAAACGTTCTGGTGTATCAGCTGACTCGATTATCTTATTATACATGCAATGTGACCGTCCTTTGTAATACGGCAATGGCCGTTAGAAGAGGCCACGTTAGATACACATCACGCTGGAGCCTGGCTGGGCAAGGCAGTAAATCTTGAGCCATTGAACAGTCCATGTTTCCTCCCTGTCCAGCAAAATAAACAATCTGCTGTAGGTCTGCAGAAATCGGAGATCAGACAGAGCAGAGCAGAGGACTCCAGCATGCAAG
>OMNV01000417.1:4672-22535 GCA_900303265.1 Brotula barbata | reverse complement strand
TTTCCCTGTCAGTGTTTTTTCCTGTTTGCCAAAGCTGCAGGTCCTTGATGGAATCCCAAAGCTGCCAGAAGACTCTCTGCTCAGCAGACTACGGCCCCCAGAAAGCACCAGGATGTGCAACATTTTGTGACATCATCCAAGGGGCGGGGGTTGCAGACGGATCCCCTCGCCTGATCCTGCAACACTAACGACAGCTTTTAGTTGGTCTCTTGCTGTTTGTCCACATTTTACACAATCTGTGTCATGGCCGTTGAAGATGCAATCAGTGATGATAACGTTTGCCAAGGACATGCAGATGCTTTTCAAGTATCAATATCATTGATATTTATGTGACAAAGACTTTTTTTACATGCAGAGTTTTGATAATAAATAGAGGAAATACCCTGACATCTGTTTGCATCACATTACATTAAAAAGACAGATTCTCACGGAGACACGTCTTCACACAGTAGATAGTTCTGTTTTGTGTTGGTAGGACATCCGCTTCCAGGGCTTATCAAACATTTAACGTCCACCGTTCCTTGGATAATGGCCTCAGGTGTCCTTTCCTGACTGACTGTTTCATGACCCATGAGCATCACACAGCAGGTCACACAAACACACACACACACACACACACACACGGTGAGACTAATCCTTTGTAGTGTGTAGGATAAGGATCCATCCTGATACACACTGGATTTTATGTTTAAAAAAAATTTCAAAAACAAACTTTTTAGATATCAAAAACATGAGGGCATTCTGGGATATCTACACATAATGTTTTAATTTTACATTTGATCCTTACCAGAGTCTTCTTCAATTTGCAAAATTTTCCATGGTCCTGTGATGAGCATATAAAACCGTATAGCATTAAATGGGACAAAACAAACAGGTAAAAACCTCATGGTTAATATTTTAGATGTTTTTTTATGTTAAATTCTGACTTTTATGTTGTCTCATATTCATTTTTATTATTAGTGGGTTACTAATGTGAAAAGGCCCATTGTCTTTTATAAATAAATAACCAAGAACTGCCAATTTAAGGGGCAATTAAGGGTTTAAATTCACCAAACGGTGCATGTGACACACACTCATACACCATGTAGTATTGCAGAGTATACACACTGCTATTGTTGAGTTGATTTATTCATAACTGCAGCCGTGTATTCTGCTTTAATAAAGGTTTCACTTTCACTGAAACACAAGCACACACTGTTATCTGATATCCCAGCACGTAGATAGGAACACAGATACACACACACAGGCCCGTATGCTGTACATAGATAAATGTATCCACTCTGATCGCGCACACACGCACGCGCGCGCACACACACACGCAGTGAGGCACAGTCTGCAGTGCAGCAGCATCCCTCCCCTCACTGTAATGTGGAGGAAAACAAGTGAAGAAGCCAATATCTCTCTAACAAGCACGCTGCCAGACACAAACTGCCAGTTACATGCCTCATTGGGATTCATTTAAGTGTGGAAGATTGTTTGTGCAATTGAGTGTAAGTGCGTGTGTGTCTACGTGTGTGTGTGTGAGGGTAGAAACTGATGAGGGAGGCCATTACTGCTACAGAAGCAGTACAAGCAAAGCACAGCGCACAGGATCCTTACATACGGAGAACAGAGAACCGGGTCAGGAGTAACAGCGGCAGCATGTTCCGACGCGCTAGGATCTGTTGCATTATGGGAGAAAATAGGAGCTGGTTTGAGTTGAAAAATGTGGGTGGAAGAGAGCATCGTGTCATCGCTCGGAGCTTCGGCTTTCAAGTAAATCCAACACTGGTGCTACACGGAATGTTGGGGGAATTTGTGGCGGCTGCGTGGGTCGTGCGTCTCAAGATAGACGTCAGCTTGAGGCCGTCAACGTGTGAAAATTATTCATGCTCGCTAATTCACCCATGGCAAGAGAAAAAGTGAGGAATGTGGAGGAGTTTATCATTCCTGCCACTGCTCGTCACTGTGCAAATCAGCGTGTGTGGTGGAATGGCACCTCACCGGGGCCTGCTATTAGCACAGTAATGAGACACCTGTTACACTCGTCCTCCTCCAGCATCCCACAATCCCTCTGGGGAGATCAACAATCAGCACAGGGAGGATGACAGGAGGAAGAGGGGGGGCAGACACACGGAGATAGAGGCAAAGAGGGAAACGATGGAGAGAGCAGAGGAGTAAAGGAGGACAGGAAGAGAAAATGTCTGAGGTCCCTGTGTGAGTTCGCTTCTCTCTGAACCAAATCCAAAAAGTATGAGATGGAAGACGGTTGGAAGAGATCATTTTTGGAAACATTTGTGGATATTCCTCTGCAAAATTGAACAAAAGTGCATCCAAGCCGCTAATTCATAGGATCATATTTAGGATTTACACCATTTGCTTGATGAATATTTAAAATAATCACAAAAGATGTGCAAAATGCTCTATGGGAGATTAAAGTGATGATTATTAATTCATCTTGCTTGCAAAAGATACAAAAAGGAAAAAAAATCTAGTGTTTTTGTAGTAAAAGTGATGTCACAAATGACATAGTTCCTTAAACTGTGCTCATTTTTCTCACATTAAGGTCCACAGAATAAGACCAGCCAAGTAACCTGAAACCCTTCGCCATCTTTATTTCCTGACGCCCTTCTGTTGATATACAGTACAGTCAAAATAATTAATCAAATGTGTCTGATGGAAAATATATACAGTACAAACATTTATTTTATATTATCATACATTGTACAGTAGACTCAGGATGTAGGTGGGAAAAAGTGGATCGTGTATTCCGAATGTTAATTGGAATACTGTCTTTTCGAAGCTCTGCTGAAGCAAAGTGCAAGAGCTCCATGATGTACCAGCGAGTTCTCGTCAGGCCTGTCCTTTTACAATACGTTTCCAAATGAAAAATGACAAAGATGGTCTGAACATTGAAAGGCACATGTCAACGTGACACCTGAAGCACAGCAGAACGTCTTTACTGAAACACATGGTGTGCAGTAATAACCGGTACACCGAAGCTGAAAGGACGCAATTCAGTCAGGGAAGGATAAAACTAAAAGAAAAAGGGAAAAATTGCACCTCAGCGATTGTCAGAGTTGTCAAAATCAACAATAAATAACAGAAAATGACTATTGATTGGAATGCAAGATGATTTTTGAGGACTACAACAATAAAGTTCTGTGCATAAAACAATACAAAAGCTTGGAGGTCAGCCAAGCAGAATGACATCATTTATGTTTACTTGACTCATACATACTCTGAGGCAGTACGTGAAAAGAAAATACATTCTCTACCTGTCTACTACTGCAGCCTAACCGAGCCAGACAGGCAGCAACTTAATAAAAAATATATACACACATATATGTGTGTGTGTGTACCCCACTTCTGCCCTAAATCTGTCCATTTGAACAGTGCGAGTTGCTCATTTCCAACCCAGGGTGTTGTGAAAAATCTCCCCAGGTCCAGGTAAAATATTCCACTCATCCTGGAACAGGAAGTCTGAATGAAAGTCTGGCTGGAAACCAGCCGAAACAACAAAAACAACGACCTGATGGGCTCGTCGGGAAGCCAAAAAGACACTTCCCACGTGGGTTTTACATCTCTGCTCTCTGATTGGTTCCCTTGTCCCGACCGGCCGTCTCCTCTGCTATTTCCTCTTCTTCCTCTTCATAATTCTCCTCATTATTCTCTCCATCTTTTCTGTGATCCTCCTCTTTTCTTGGTCCCTCTTGGTTTTTCACTTCATCCTGGAGTTAAAACAAACAGTGTTATTATTATTACACCACCTTTACTCATAAAGCCCAATCTTAATCCACACCTGCTGTCATGACAGGTAATCTCTACAGAGAGGGAATTATTGGACCGTGTCGTGGGTTTTATTCCCACTTTGCTGGGAATCCAGTGTGCGGTAAATGAGAAGATCAAATGACAATGAAACTTAAGCACATTTACTCATTAGTTGTGCTGCTGGAGTACGAAACCCGAGAACCATAATGAGACAAAACGTCACATTAAGTTGTATTATTTTGTTCATTCAATTCACAAAAATGAGAGGAACAGATTATTTTAAATCTGTAATGCAGTTCAAAACAACAGCAACAGCAGTAACTCACACAGTGCAGTACACACACACAGACACACACACAAGCGCTCACACAAGCATTTAATGCAGTGTTTCTACCAAAGATGAGGAACTGCAATATTCTTAATGAATGCTGCTTTGTATGGTGGCCCCTGAAACTGGATCACCCTTCGTTACAATTAGAACATCACGGAAAAAAGAAGATTTGAGTCATAAAATGTGTGTGGGCATCAGAAAGATCTCCCCGTGAAATGAATTAAATAACGCAGGCCAAGGTGGTAAACTGACACCCAACACCCGATCCCCTCCTTCACCGTAACACACAGGCCGGGTTAAAGTTACGAGGAGGAAACCGAGGGCCTCTGCTAGATCAACGGAAGCTTTGTATAGACAATATATCAGTGTGCGTGCAATAAAACACACTGGCATGCATTAAATAACACTGGCAACAATGCAACTGTTAAAATGCCTCAACATATGTATAGTTGCTTTGGTAGATATTTGAGAACCCACCTGTTCTAGGATATCCTCATTATATGGATCCTCCCCGTCCTCTTCCTCTCTCTTGGCCCCACCAGCCAAGTCATCCTGGGCCTTCAGGACAGCAACGAAGAGCACAGAGATAATGGATTCAATTGCAACGTACATATGACCAATTAATGATAGAAAAATGACAGAAATATAACATTTTAAACATAAACAGTGGTCACTTTATCATAAGACTGTTCACTCCAATATCATGGAATATTCTATTTACCTATAATATAAAAACATAAAAAATATCAATAATTATTATTTAAAAAATATATAAAATAGACAAAAAAAAGGAGAAAAAAATGTTTTTAGAAAAATTATACTTCTCATCAACTCATCTCTCTCAAAAACTGATCTTAATAAACTACAAAGGGCGGATTTGATGATGTTTCCGTTTCATTTTCAAGTGTCCACAGATGATCTCCACGCCTGCACAGTTTGACTGTAACCTCTCAGCATGTAAAGCTGTCTCACACACCTCGTCCTCTCCTTCCTCCTGGTACTGTTCATCCAGGTTGTCTTCCTGTTGATCTGGGTTCCCGGCCATCTGATGACACAAGAAACACAAATGTAAACACGCGGCCTACAGATTTGTCTGTTCCAACAGTTGCACGGATTCGTCTGTGTATCTGTATTCTTCATCGCGTCTCAGTTCCAACACGGCAGGTGGAATTATTTACTCTTCAATCCCTTTCTTATCTCTATTTTTCGCCTTTCACTCCCACTATAATCTCTGCAGAATGTTTTGTTGACAATGATGACAGGGACAGTTGCACTCACCACCAGTTCCTCCTCCACAGCTGGATGTCCCTGGCCTGGCTGTGCGCCTACGTGCCGAACTGGCGCTGCCGGCTCCTCTTCCTCCTCTCCCACCTCCTCTTCCTCCTCTGTGACCCTGTGTTGTGGCTGCTCATCCTCTGCCTCTTCAAACTCATCCTCTCCCTGGTTGTTGGGGTCGTTCTCAGGGTCCAGCTCAGCATCTACAGCACCCTGCAACAGAAGAAACGAGGTCATAAAAACATGGCAGTACACAGTACACGTGACTTAGAACATGGATGGACAGGCACCTGCTGATGCAACGGCACTCTCTGATCAACTTCCTGTTTCTCATCGTCGTCGTGTAACATATGAGCTTCTCTTTCTGCAAACACAAAGTCACTCAATCAATCAATTATGATCAATTACCAGACATCTGATCTGAATTAGATGATTGTGTAATGAGTATCTTTCAGTCTCACCTTCCTCATCCTCAGCGTGTGGCTCATCTTCTCCTTGAACGATGTCGTTGTCCATGTTCTCGTACTCTGTCCTCTTCCTGATTGACATAGACAGCACAGACAAAGCGCCGACTCTCTTAGCTACCGAGTGTGTTGCAGCTCTGTTCACATTCCTCATATATATGTCATGCATGTCTTTTATGACAGTGGTCCCCAACCACCGGGCCGCGGACCGGTAGTGGGCCGCACAGAAAGAATAAATACTTATATTTCCATTTTATTGACTATCGGAGTCTGCAAGTTTTATTTTTAAACAATGCCAACATTCTGAACCACCAAAACATTGTCTTACATGAAACCAGTCCATGGTGGAAATAGGTTATACCGCTGCTTCATAACATACAGAACGGCTAATCCAGTTTATCCATGAATAGACAACAGATGGAATTTTTACTTTTAACATAGGACATACAGCCTCACAAGCGTAATGCATAATTCAACCACTTTTCACTTTGGCTTCGACCTATCAAGCTAGTTGAGGCTTGAAAATATGTAATTTTGCTTTTGGTGCACATTTTGTTCACAGCTTGGCCTGTGGGAATATTCTGCAGAAGCATAGACCTTCTGTTTTGATTGATTAGACCTTTTTTTTGGAACTGCACAGATACGTGAAGATTGCGATTCACTCCCCTCTGACTTTTTATTCTGCATCAAACTTTGTCACTTTGGTTTTTTCAGTTGTTGTTCAACTGTTATTCAGATTTATTTTACAATTGTTTGAAGTCACTGAAAACATTTATCAAATGAACTCCTTACTAGTTTACACACATAAAAAGTACTTGAAGTAAGGTCATAACTCCTCTCGTTGTTAAAGAGTTCTAATTGACCAAATAACAATCAAGACCTGTACAGGTCCATTAAATGGTTCTTTGATTTATTACAATCCGAAGCATCCATTATCGGTTCATGAGACACCTCCGCTGTCTAAAACGGCTGGATTAAACCTGAACGCTGTCCACTGACCGCTGCTGCTCCTCTCTCAGTCGCTGTTCCCGTCTGTCGGCCTCCCTGTGATATCGCTGCTCTCTCTCCTGCTCCTCCTTCAGCCTCTGTGCTCTGTCCTTCAGCTCCCTCTCTCTCTGGGCCTGCAGGGACTCCTGGTGCAGCTGAAGCTGCCGGCGCTCCTGGGCCCTCTGAGCCTCCAGACGCTGCTGCTCCTGCTGTTGCTCGTAGGGCGACTTCACGTGTCCCACGTGGGCCTGTTCCTCATGCTCATGAAGACCCTTTAAGAAGACAAATGGACTCAAACTGAACTGTGCAAATCATACATGCAGCACACAGACTTCTAGTTTGAGGATATAAGGATATAAGTTCTCCTTTGGGAACGACTGCATTAAACAGAGCACACCGCGTGTATAAACTGACATTAATCAAAGAGGTTAACACTGAGTAAAAGTTTCAATGTCCCACTGGGGCTACAGCTACATAATGAGACCTTCACTGTGCTGCGTCCTGGTTATAAACAGGACACATGGAAGTTATATTTAGAGTATTTACGGTGGGTTTAAATGATATATGAAGTCTCCTATACTGGTTTGAAGCGTGTGCATCCTTAAATATAAGGATTTAAGAGCTGCATGAGACAGACTACTGTAAACTACGTGTAAAGCGGTTCTCACTGGCTGTGGCAGGTGTCTCTGGATGTCCAAGGCGTTTTCATCAGGCTGCGCCTGTTCCGGCTCCTCCCTTTCCTCCTCCTGCTCGTCCTCTGGTTGGTCCGGGTCCTCTTCTAGCTTCTGAGGCTGTCCCGCTTGGGCCATCTCCTCCTCCGCCAGCTCCTTTCTCCTCTCATCCTCTCCCTCCCTGTCCTCCACTTTCTCCGGCGTGTCGTGGTGGGACACGACCTCGGGGTGGTTGTGCCTCTCCTCCTCTTGGAGCCCCAGCTGAGGAGAAAGCCAGAGTTCATGTCTGTGTATTTATCAAGTGATGTGCGATGAAGGCTGCACTGCCTCGTCACTCCCACGTTACCCTGGATTTAGTGTCCTGGTGCTGCTCCTCGTGCTCCTCTTTGTGTGTCTCATCCTGTTTCACAGCCGGCTCAGATGGACGAACATGGGACTCAGGTGCCACGGCCGCCAAATGTGGCTGCTGGATGGCAGCTTTTTGTTCGGAATGCATCTGGCTGGGGATCCTGTTCAGAGTCTCTTTAAGCTGTTTGAACTCATTCACCTGCATCTGGAATGACAACACAGACAAAAGAGGATTCACGTATAAAAACATCAGGAGAGAAAATACAGATAGAGGGCAAATCTGCAGGATTTGTTAAATTAATGAGTGAATGTGTCTCTGGAATATTTAGAGTAAAAGTCCTCACTGCATATGTCTCACTATGGAAGACAGGCGTCTACAGATCAGTATTAGGGGAACAAAAAAAAGGCTTTTTCTCAGAATTCTCAGAAACTAAGTCAGAATGCAGGAAAGCAGGAAAATAAAACTATGAAAGTAGAAACTTTATGTGTGTGTGTGTGTGTGTGTGTGTGTGTGTTTAAGCATCAGTCCAAAGGTGATTTCTGACACTGCTCTTCTTCGACCAATCCAGAGGCCTGGATTGGTCGACTAGTCTAATAATGTGGTCTAGATCCACTGTTTTGGATCAAAACTGACAATTACATCATAATTCTCTCACAATTATTTTGTTTCTTCACCTCAGATTTATGTGTGTGGACCTGTGTACACAGATACTTTCTAAAGAGGCCAAAGTCAAATAATCCATACTGAATTCCTTTCCGTCTTTTCGTGCTCTAGTCTATCCAGTCTAAACTGAACCCCAAGGAGTAAAGGAAAGTGTGTGTGTATGTGTGCATCCATCCAAGTAGAAACTCTGATGGAAAGCAGGATAGGCTTTCAAACAAAAACAAATTAGCAGAGCAATAGCGAGAAAAAGGGAGAGAGCATGTGTATTCATCCATGAAGACAGAAATGTGGAAAAGCTGAATTTAAAGCTCCAGATTATTTAGTAAAGCGTTCAACCGTTTCTAAAAGTCGCTTTCAACGAGAAACGGCAGCGTCTGCTCCAATTACCCAAGAACACACTTTATCACACTGTGCACTACTGATAAACTTTTCTTTTTCTAGACCGAAACAGTGGTGAAGCAATGGAAAGCTAGCTGGGGAAAATTATTACTCACATGTACCACGCTAACAAATACAGAACCCAGGGAATTAGAGCGAAGCAGAGAAAATTGGAGGAAAAATCAGTTTTATCTCTACCAACTTTTTGTCAGATTTTTGTTTAAGCTTCCAACAGCAAAAAGAACCAAAGAGAGCAGGCTTCATGAGGGTTTTTGGGACCGAGGTTTCCTCAGTGGGATGAGCTCAGTGAGGCATTTTCATGATGCCGGCCTACCTGAGCAGCTGCTAGCGCCGTCTTGTGGTCTTCCAGTGTCACTGCGAGATGGTCGTGCGCTGCTTTCAGATCCTGATGCTGGACCTGAACACACAAAGGCAGCAGGACTTAAGTCAGTTTCATGTAGCGCTCACCATGAATTGCCATCAATACTCAGATAAAACTAATATTTAAAAATCCATTAAAAATGCTACATTTTCTGGTATTTTACCATGAATATGGGCATCATCACAGGAAGAAAGTCGACATGTTGTGTTCTCACCTGTGCGTCCTGCAACTGGACGTGAATGTCGTGATGCGCTTTCCTCAAATGTTTATTCTCCTCTCTCAGGTTGTAGACATTCTCTGAAAATGATAAATATGAAGACCATACAAGTTAATAGAAAACATATATATCTACTTGTGAAACCAGGACAATATTATGATGGAATTCATTTACAGACTTAAACAGAACTAAAATTAACTTTATGTGCATACAAATGTGTTTAAATTTAAATTAAATCCAAATATTGACACATCAATTATTATGACTGAATAATTCAGTTTATTTGAAAGTGCAGTACCTAAATATGTCAGAAGATGGAGACAAAACATTTAATGATGAAACCAAAAACAACGCATCATATTGTACATTTACGTCACTATTTGTCCACAAATCTCTTATTTCTGCATGTAAAAAAAACAAAAATCCTTGCTTATATGTATACACACAAAGTGATAGACAACAACAAATTGAGAGCAGTACGAGCAAAGGAATGGAAATCTGTGGTACAATGTACAATACAATATTTCAGAGTTGTTGCTGGTGTGTGGAATTACTTGTACCTTTGAGCTGAGATAATTCCGAATCCTTGGCCTGCTGCAGTTTTTCATAACGTTCCTTGTGCTCATCCAGGAGCCGGTTGTGGTCGTCACCCTGGATTTGGTGCTGCTCCTGCAGTTCATAGTACTGCTTTTTCAGGTCGTCATGCTGGTTCTAACAAGTAAACAAAGATTATTGTCTAAATTATTATTCTGTGCTCAGTGAAAAGCGGAGAGAGGTTGCAGCGAATAGTGTGTGTGAGTGTCCATACCTTCAGCATCTGATGTTGCACATGTAGAGAATTAAATTTGCTGTTTGAGTCTTGCTGTTTGAGAATTAAAACAGGGTTTCAACCAGTTAGAAAATTATGAAAACAAACAAATTATTATTGCGACAATAGCAGTGACGATAATAATTCCTGTATAATTATAACTATTAAAAGTAGCAAATTAAGCAGAGACACGAAACAAAACAACACTGAGTCTAGAAGAGGACAGCATACCTTCTCCTTGTTCAGAGACTGTTGTGCTTCCAGCTTATACACCAGGTAATCTGTGAACATCACACAGATCAAACTTTCAACAACAAAGCTCGAAATGCAAACTAAAATTACGGTAACCCCTAATTTTGTGATGAGATGAACTTTATTGATTTCACATTGGGGAAAAAAAAACTTTTTCTAACCAATTCGGAATCCTGAAACAAGCTAACGAAAAAACTCTGCTGAGATAATCAACCGGCCCATCATCATAAACGCTGGAGTTTTAGTTTGAACTCCAGTGAAATGTCCAAAGTTTTCAAAGATGCCAACGATAGACCTCACAAAAGAAGTTATCAAAGGAGATTCAATTAACACGAAAGTCACATATCAGGATGCATTCTGTGATGATCTACAGATATACATAAAAAATATACAATGATACTCAACACATGAAGAATCAAGAGAATTTTGGGGGCTATTAGATCATTCCAGAGCTTTTTTTTCTTTTTTAAACTAAACTATTATGAATTTTTGAATTTTTTGTCATTGTTCAAGTTTTCCCAGACTGGATATGACGTCACAGTATGAGCAGAGAGGCACCAGGCAGAGAATTGAGTGTGTGTGTCATTTCTCTCACCTTCTTTGGCCTTTTTGTGGTCCATCCTCTCCTTCTGAAGAGACTTCTCCAATCTGGAGCGATGCTCATACACAACTGGACACACAAACAGAAGAAGAAGGGAGAAACGGAAGGTTAAAGAGCTCATAAACAGATTCTATAATGGTCCGTTTAGTCACAGAGGGAGAGGGACGTATGCATTTTATGGTTTATATGATGTCCAGGTGACATGTTTATTTAACTAGGCTACGGATCACATCTCATCCATCGGCACAAAGATGTGGTATTCCTCACCAAACTGGGGTTCAGAAACAGATAAGTCTCATTTTGGCTCAGTCAGTATTTACAGTGACAGAGAAAGTTAGGTACCCCTTTAGAATGCCTTGGATTTCTGCATTGATTTAATAAATTTGGATCTGAAAAAAGGCAATAAATCACAAAAAAGGCAAGATTATAACCCATAAAGATAATCTAAGGGATGAAGATGAAGTGAAGCTGCGTTAGTTGAGAAGTGTTCCTCACTGCTGTAACAAGTGTAATCAGTAAATGTTTGGGTGCTACTAGGGAGGCTCATCTATTAAATACAGGGCGTTCCGATGAGTCAGTAATGAGTTTATAATTACGGAAATGAGTTTAATTCTCTTTTAATGAGCACTATCTGACTGTCCTGACTGGACAGGCTGGACCTGATGATTGTTATGTTACAGTCCTTAACAAAAGTACAGACTCGAAGCTCCCCAAACACATCAACGGAAACCTTTTTGTCGCGAATACAGCTGGTGTGTGTGTGTGTGTGTGTGTGTGTGTGTGCTGTGCTGTGCTAGAGGGATAACACTTCAGCAAATCAATTTATTAGAATGTGGAAAAGCAAAAATAAGAACGTTGTTGTATTTGTGGAACAAATTTTGAAACTCTGTGGATGAATCTAAAGGTGAGGTTGTGATTATGATTGAATTTAAATGGAATAAATTCTGAGTTGAAACCCAGCAGTTTATTCCTTCACATTTAGTTTCCGAGGACAAAGACCAGAGAGAACTTTTATTCCACACATCTGATTCAAGACCTAATCTGAATTTTGGATAAGGTCTTCACTCCACTTTCTATAACACGGCAAGATTTGTCAACATTTCTGTCATCATCTGTCCACATGAAACATTTCAGCCATGTGTATCCCATAATGGATTATCAACGGCTCCACTTTAGCCCAGTTTCAGTTATTGGTGCATCAGATTAAAAATGTATGACTTTGCGGTACATTAACAAAAGCTAGAAACATAGAACTCAAACACATAAATACTATAATGGACACAACTGAAGCGTTTTCGGGATGTCACCTGACTGAAACCGGAATCAGAGGAAAAAAAGAGAGAGTCACATTGAAGCAAGGGAGACAAATATCAAGCTAAAACAATATTGATTCAGCAGAAAACCATGTTGATACAGTGGGTCTGTGTGTGTGTGTGTGTGTGGGGTTAATTGTTTTAATTACCGTTTTAATTGTGGAAATCACACACCATGTAACGCAAAACACTGTTTGTATTAAAAGTGTTATACAAGTAAAGTCTCCCTGATTGATTGCATGGAGCCCTCAGGTCACATCTTTGTCTGAATGACTGTTAGAAAAAGAGGCGGAGACAAGCACAGCAGGAAAACAAACCGCAGAGTCAAACAGAGGCCGGTTTCAAAAAGCCGGTTTAGTTTGACTCTGAGTCAGTTGCTATGGCAACATACTCCATGAGGCTGACCTACACGCTGGCTGGTTTTGTCTGATCAGACTCTGCTTGGATGATTTACTTTACCTTTTCTGTACAATTGACCAATTAACTGAACAAAATTCTCAGACCTCATGTTGTTCACACGATAGGGGCCACAACAGTAAAAAATATAATAATTAAGGAGCCAATTTCTCTGGTATAACGGTGCAAATTTACCAGGAAAAAAAACTCTTGGCTGACTGGTTGTACATTCGCTTTGAAGTGGCGACGTTGTGGGTTTGATTCCCCAGAGGATATGCCTCTGCTGCGTGATGATCTCTGCTCATCATACAGGCGCTGCCAGAGACTTTAGAATCTCTCTTTGTAATGACACAAACACACAGATACAGTATATACCTGTATGTATATTAGTGGAACAACTGAGATGACTCTGTCAGTCATTTTTCTGTCACGCCCAGCTGTTGTTCTTTTGCTGCTGCTGCTTCTGTATTGTTTTTTTCTTTTCTTAATTATATGCTCACATTCTGCTTACGCATTCATTCATATTTCTAATTCCACTGAGGAGAAAAGGGAGGATCAAGCCCTTTTTGTTTCCCCCTGTTGCCATGGTGAAGCATATTATCTGCGTTCCATTGATGCTGGCTTTTTAAAGTCGTCGTGCACGGGCTCAACTCAGAGTTAAACTCAGATCAGCTGTTCCGAAACTCTAAACTCTAAAGTTTCCAAACTGAGGGTTTGTCAACTAAGAGTTCATGGTTCAACTCAGGCTTTGTTAAACCTGCTTACTGAAAAAGGGCCCAGATGAGGACGAAGATGAAAAACACAAAGAATAAAAGGTTCTTCTGTTCCTGATTGTGTGTTTAAAATGGAAAGACAAGACAGAGAGCTTATGTAAGACTGTTACACATCGCTACCACACCGATCAGATGACATCATCATGCCTGCAACCACTGAGACAGATTTGAGCAAATTATGGGAACACGACGTTCATTCTGCATGAGATAAATGATGGTAGTACGTGTTTTGTTTTTTTACAGGTTTACTGGTTGTACAAGATGGTCAGTCAGGTGGGACCGGTGTCTGCAGTAATGCGGTCCGTTGAGGTAAGGAGGGAGCCCAGCTCTACATTTACAGGTCAGTCTACATTCCAAAGCTCACCTATGACCACAGGCTACGGGGAATGACTGAAATGACGAGATAGCGCACACAGGCGGTCGAAAGTTTCCCCAAAGACTCGGGGCTAGACTAAATATTTAAAAACTAAAAGCTCTCCCACTCAGAATAGAATTTCAAATTACTGTGGCGCAGCGATATGATGTAAATCTAAATCCAATGCAGGCCCTCTTCAATGATGAAACATTTAGTTAACATTTGGGAACTATTACAAACTTAGAATAAACATAGACACATTAAATATCAATATATCACGCATGATTACAACGTTAGTCCTGATTTGGGTATTATACTTTAAAACTTGTATATACGATGATCAATATATAACAAAATACAGTTTAAATCACACAGCCAAAGACAAAGCAGTAATAAATAGACTTTTTTCCAAGGAAACATGCTGAGGTACATACCGCCTATGCAGATCAGCGCTATTAATTAGGGCACCGTTTGCGACTATTTAACGAGGTGGAGAGCCAGAGTTAATCAGAGTTAATCATTGGAGGCTGCCATGAGAAACACAGAGCCAAACAGCGGGAGGTAAAGTAAGTTTAGAGCCTTAATCAACTTGGATGACACTTAATAAAAGCCCTTTGAACATTAGAAGGCTTAATGAAGAAAACCTGGCCTAAATGATTTCGATAGCACAAAAGGTCTTCAAGTTGCTATACGAAGTGCTCTGTCTATCTAGCGCTCATCTCTAGGTCCAACCTGTGACTCGGCCTGTTTCTTACCGGTTTCTCTGAACTGATGATGTGGCCGTTCTTCGTCTGTGCCACCTCAGCAGATTCCAGGATAAACTACTGGCAGCTAAATAATAGTAATTATTTCACAAGGGCCACTAACTTGACAGCAAGAGAGAATACTGAGGGAAAATGCAAAAAGAGGAAGAGAAAGGGCAAAATATGAAAAAAGGGAAGACATACACATAAAGAGGACAGAAAAGGGGTTTATCAAGAGAATGGTTGACTAAAACGTTAGCAATAGTTCATGTTATTCGAGATTTTTCCTCTTAAATAGGTCGATCGGCTGTGTGAAACGGATGAACTCTGAACTAAAGCTGCTGACGAGTGGTTTTGTTGAACCAACAGTGGCTCCTTCGCAAAAACAAACTGGCCGTCTCCAACCGGACCCCGCATACGTCCCTGACAACAACTACAGAGGCTGTTGACTCAACCAAGTGCCATTTGTTATTAGATGGAAAGGTGTCCCTAATATGGTCACCAAGAGACTGTCACTCAGGCAAAAGTAACAAAACAAATTCACTCAGATTCTATGGAAATGTTATCTGGATGTGTTTTTACAGCCACCAACCTATTAGCCTGTAAAAAGACATTCTATACCTCCCAAACCAGTTCCACCAGTTCCAAACCAGTAGTTTGTACCATGGTTGGAATTTATACATTTAACTTGACATGTGTGACCATAACTCACGATGCATTATAATTAACTAACCTCTATACCAATCAGAAAACATTTACAAAACTACACATTTCAATGTCACAAGGAATTAAAATATTCTGCCTATAACACTATGTTATAACATTAGTAACTGAAGTCTAATTTAAACTGTGGAGTCCACAGTGAGTGTGTCTGTGTATGCAGTATATATATATATATATATATATAAATAGTTAAATTAATCTAATGAGTTGTTGTACTGTTTGGAGACTGAATCTTCTGAGTTGTTTGCAATACCAAACACGAGGCCTTGGTGCTCCTGACTGAGCTCAGTTCAGAGCAGAAAGTGACACACCTTCTCTCTAGGGAGAGCACCACGCAGTCTAAAGAAATTAACTAGGCCTAAATATGCCAAACGAAATAAAAGCTTTCAATGCTACGTCCCTCCTCCCTCTCCACTTTTTACCACTGTGATGGGTGCATCATTATTTATATTGCACGGTCCATATGAGAACTCAGTGCACTTCACATTAACAGCACGCTTTGTAAAGATTAAGAGAGGAAAATAAATAAGGTAAAATATTTGGATGATGGGATAATGGGATTTATTAGAGGGCAAAAGAGAACTGAATGTTTCTAAAAACACTTGAGGAGTCTGGCCTTTTCTCAGATCATGTGGAGTTTTATTCCAGCAGGATGAACGCCAAGGAGGCCAGCATCTTCACTGCACGCTGGTTGACAAGAGACAGGCGGCTAAACAGAGTATCGGACCGATCTGACTCACTTATTAGGAGCAGCTCTTGTATTCATCATTCATTTAGTGACTTTTAGGCACACAGGGGGATTTAAAGTCATTTCTTTTGCACATTGGAAGGCGAAGTAATGACATCACTGCCGAGTGAAATCCTGCGATGGAAATTTTGATGATTTCCATGTTACTGTTTCAGTGACAGGATTAGTCACAAGTAAGCTCTGATGGGGCTTTTTAAAAAAACAGCCCGAAACAGATCGCAGATGTCATTATACGAATGTGGCTGATCTGACACTGATCACCGACTGGACCCTGCAAAGGCCACCATCGTGACAGAAAAGTCTTCTTCCAATGCAGCACGTGAACTTGTGCGTTCCTGTGTTAGGGCTGAACACGTCTGCATGTGAGTGTGAGCTTCCTGTGGTAGGAGGGACTGAGCGAGAGATGTTGTTATCGTCCGATTTTTCCCCTCTCTAACTGCTGATTCCATGAGCCTGTCGAAAGCAGCGCAGGTTGTGGTCACGATAACATGAATATCTGTGCAATCTTAAGCTGTTGGGTCACCATACATACAAACATCATCATCATGTCCTTTACAAAGGTTGAAGCACGGGGGGTTGGGGGGGGCGACTTCCTTCCTCTTTCAACAATGAAAAACAGCACTGAGCACATACAGACACTGTAAACTGTTCACAACTGGGACAACGGAGAGATCAGCTACAAGTGTGTCGTCTATAATATTACACACTGACAATCTGTATTTATGCTGTATAATGAGTTGAGCTGTCTGACACAATGGCTGACTAAGCCATGACTAACTTGCTTGGACAGAGCATGAATGATGAAATCTAAACAAAGTGTAACCTGATAAGAGAAAAAGATGGGCAGAACAATTATTTTTAAATGCTGTCTCAATGCATGAGGGCTACAAGGGTATAAGATAATGTTTATGCAGCACAAGCAAATGAAATACAGATGGAAATGTAGCACATGTATTTCTCTTCCAAGCAAACAAAGGCACACAGTGTGGGTTTAAATACACACAGATAGCATCCGTTTCTGTTAGATGGATGGTATCGCAGTGTGCTATATCCGTTCAAGTACTGTCCATCTGAGGATCTATGATGATTCTGAGTGACCCAGTTTGGCTGTGATTGGCTGTGAAGAAGGTAATATAAGGTCTTTAAGCTGCTGTAAGTTATGACATGTAGAGGTCTACATTTATAGAGATTTGTGTGCATTATGACACTGCAGCATAACTTCTGACAGGGTTTAATTGGCGTGGACACAGTGAGAGACATGGAGAACACACTGTACGGAGGAATTTTAAGCATTCTGAATGTATAAACTGTGGCTAAATGACAAAGATTCAAACGTCAAAAATGACCACAACTTGCAGTATGCAGTAGTATTCCAATAAATCAGGACAGAGATTCATGAAATGTTCCCAAACACACTGCTATGTACCGGTGCATTTTTTTCTGGTACAATTATCTCATTCAATCCTCAGTGAGGCTGGGAATGGAGACTTGCTGGTGCGGCCAATGGGATATTTCCCTCACGGCGTGTTCACGGGCAGCCCGAGAACAAGGGGGCTCTCTATGGTGGCATTTACCTGGGGACGGGTTTAGCTACGGACAAAGTGGCTTGGTTAAAGATGACCATTGGAGCAGACTGGGAGTACCACAAATCACAAATGGAAAGAGACTCCAGGGTTTCGCATGT
>OMNV01000415.1:7800-25910 GCA_900303265.1 Brotula barbata | reverse complement strand
AAACTAGAGATTGAAAAATTAACCTCCCTTTATAACACGGTTTAGTTTGAGATAAAGTTTTCCGTGTGAGACCTCTTTTTCTTTCCCTTAACATTTCAGACCAAACACAATCGTTACTTTAATGAAGCCAATATTGTCAACACACAGATACAATACACAACTCTGCAAACAAATAGAGTGGGTGTATCATTATATGATACACACCATCTCACTCGGGATGTGTAACAGTTCTGCAGAGTAAATGACACACCACAAAGCCTATTATAATTAGCTGAAAAAAGTAGAGCTTATTCCCCTGTGTTTAATATAATTAGCAAACAATATCCCTCAAATCAGGTCTCACATCCATATATCACTCATCCTTGTATGGCTGGATGTCATCCATGCCGATTGTAAATCCACCAACAGACCTGAATTACACCAATTAACAGAATATGGCAGGAAGGCAAATTACCAATTGCATGGAATGAGTGTGGAAGGGTTTAGTTAAACGAAAAAATAGCAGTGGCTTGACTGTTTGCAAAATGAAACTCTCCTGTCCATGTCGGTTTCATAGATTTTGAAAATGTTATTGACAGTGTGGATCTGGAGATGGTGTGGATGTTCTATGGCATCCCACCGAAGCTCATCAGCATCATCAGGAGCACCTACCAAGGGACCCAATGCCGAAGTCTCCATGAAGGATACATCTCAGAGGCCTTTGAGGTCCTGACAGGGGCGCAGCAGGGATGCTTGCTCTAACTCTTCCTTTTCCTCGTGCCTCACACGGGCTGAAAATCAACTCATCAAAAGCCAATAACCATGGATCCTAAACCAGCTGGAGGAAGTAGACAATTTCTCATACCTCGGACGTGTAATAATGGTGGAGCAAGGAGTGGAGGAGGATGTCACAGACAGAATCTGAAAAGCAAGGACAACATTTAACATCTTAAACAAAATCTGGAGAACGAAAAAAACTATCACTCAAAAACCAAAACCAAACCCGATCTACTTTACAGATCCGGGCCCTGAGGACAACAACCAACATGTTCAACATACTACAGACATTCATCAAACGCTGCCTCCAACGCCTCCAACGCCTCCTGGGAATCTACAGGTTCAACACCATTTCAAAGGCTTACCTTTGGGAACTCACAAAACTAGATAGATAGATGGAACTAGATAGGTCACAGTCATAAAAAAAAAAAAACTAAAACAAAACAAATCAATCACAATGCAGGCTCTAAAATGGAACCCACAAGGCTGGAGGAAGAGAGGAAGATCTAAAACCACCTGGAGAAGAATCATAGAATGGGAGTTGAAGGCAGGAGGGCTGTAATGGCAACGCACAACACCAAAAAGGATGGAGGGCTTTTATCAATATGTTCCCTACGGAACTCTAAGGCTTTGGGAGAAAGAAGAAAGATTATATGCCATTTTAATTCAGTCAAAATCCAGATTATACCAAAACACACCTCACCTACCCACAGGCAGGGAGGCAACCAGTACTTCCTGATTTACCGATGATGTCATCCGGGCTAAACCAAGTGGAAGGTTCTCCTTTCTGTAGGAATGTTTCTTGTTTAATGTACTTTAAAACAATGGATGAGGGTTATTTACATTTTATAGAATCATTTCATCATTTTAATGAGCTTGTAAATGAATTCTAAAGAGTTATTTGATTTCCTTGTACTAAGGTTACTGTGCAGGTGAACCTGGTTTGTCTTGGCACTGGTTGAAGCGGTCCAGGTACGAGTCGAACACCGTGTGTGTGTGGCCAGTTGAGGTTTGTGTTTACAGGCGACAGGAGGGGAGCGTCTGCTGTGACCATGTGCTGTTTGTTTAATTTATCACGAGTTCATTTCCTGTCTATTTTTTATGTTATTTTTGTCTAAGTTGCACGTGTAAATGGAGAGCACTTTAAATAAACATTCACCTCTTTGGAATCCATATTTTGCTGCGTCTCCGTTCATGCCACCTTCCTAAACACTTGAGTCAGACTCAGGTAAATCAGCCTGCCAAATACCGGCTTTATGTTGGTAACAACTGGTGGTCTTACCAGCCACCTCGGTAATTGATACATTGCAGTGTCCGCATTCTGAAGAGTTCTTATTAGACGTCTTGCACACGCGTGTCTGTGTGTTTCGCTATGACGCCAGCCACTCTGTCTGCAGTCACCTATATACATCTGGCAGAGCACCAGAGCCACTCATGAGCTACTCCTCCTGGTTCGACTCCCCCCAGAGAGGCTCACTGGACAACCTGTGGATGTGTCTTCAGTGGGACTTTGTGTTGGAGTGGGGGCAAGTCCACCATGTTCCCCCCTATTATAACAGCTGGGTGTCCATTAGCACCAACATTGAATACTAATAATGATAATAATATCAATGATAATAATAGTGATAATAGTAGAATGGGAAAGGTCTAAGTACCTATGTAAATAAAAGCAAAAAAAAATAAAATGATTGGTTATTTCATTTTTATTTCACATTTCAATATTGAATAATAATTTATTTTTATTCTCTCTTGTCAGATAGTAAAAAATGATTGCTTGTCCAACCACCTCAGACAGTCTGCAACCATAAAAAAAAACTGCATCTTAGCTCATCCTGACCTCATCATGATCAAATGATACACTGAGTATTTATAGCTTTTCTTCCATCTTTTTCGTTATCGGCTACAGATGCAGCACAGCATAGACATCAGGCCTTACAGCTGAGAGAACAACTTCCGCTGCTCAGTGTTGAGGTTGAAACCTTTTTGATTTTCCTGTCTGTTTTTTTTCATCTTTCAGTTTTTCTATGTGTTCCATGGTGTGACATGACATTACTGTCTGCAACCACAAAGCCAATATGCAGTCGTGCAGTCACGTTCTTCTTTGTCTCCCTCATTTGTTGACTGACAGCTTCTCTTATTGACTTTAAGGACATGGTGTCTCATGAGTTTGTCTTTAGGGTTTGCCTTATGAGCTGACGTTTCCCAGAAGGTGACATGTCTGTCTAACTGGTAGCTGCTCCTCCCACAGCTCCTGGCTGTTGCTTAATCTTTATCACTGTGCTTTCCTGGCATGTGAGCTTTGTCCTGTGTAAACTGTGGGAAAAATTAAGTTACCTAATGTTGTGTGTCACTTAGGCATGTGATTCTTCTTCCTGTGCCCATATATGTTCAAACAGGTGTGACAGGTGGACTGATATGCAGATAAAGAAATGCAGAGACGCGTGAGACCTTCCACTTGAGACAGCAGAATCTCAAAGCACTGTACTCTAAGGAACCAAACGTAGAGCAAGCATCCTGACTCTTTGGTGATGGCACAAAGGAACAGGGCCGTACTCGTGTCGATGGGGGAGTTTGAGCCCGGTGTGGATCTGAACAGGAGGCCGGGGGCCCAGCGGGACACCAAGAGACTCCACAGCACCCTCAGCAATTTGGGCTTCAAAGTGGACCTCCACAATGACCTTGGTGCCGATGACATCCACCAGCTGTTCCTCACAGGTAACATACATGTCACCTGTCAATCAAGCAAACTTTATTTGTATAGCATGTTCCAGCCAATAGGCTCCATTTGGCTCCAGTTCTCTTAAACTGCTTGCGTTCACCTTTACCCTGGTATTACATAAAGACAACTAACATAGTAATGACTAAGACAGATTAATTGCTGCTGATTGTTAACAACCAGGAACAAACTCTGAACTGGCAATCAGGCCGTTCACTGATCAAATAAAGCACAGAGCTTCTAAAGTTCAGGACTGCAATGGTTACACTGAACTACAGGCGTACTGAGAGAATGCAATAGAACAGTAGAATAGAGGAGAATTGAACAGGGCGCCATAGAGTATAGAGTAGTACAGAAAGGTTTGTTTGTTTTAGGGGATTCGAAAAGAAAACATCCATACAAATATAGTGCAAATAGATTGTATTCATAACACAGCAGTGCTTATATGATGTCTAAATATAAAAGGCCTTCTCTCTGATGGGACCACCAAAATGTCACTCACCGCGTTCAGACATAAACGTTGGAGTGCTTTAGGCGGCGTTGGATGACAGCGGTCGAGCCTAAGAGGGACTGACTGCCAGTGTGTGTGTTGTGTTGTGTTTATTAATCAGAGAGCCAGCGGCCAGTGAAGGATTGTCTCCTCGTTGTGCTGTCTTCTCACGGAGAGGACGGATACGTGTTTGGAGCTGACGGAAAACCTGTGTGGCTGTCGCAGATCTTCAGATACTTTGACAACACATACATGGAGAAGAAAACCAAAATCTTCCTCATTCAGGTGAGCAGCAGAGTCATCCTCATCATCATCCTCACCGTCACCAACACATACAACACGGAATATTCTGGATAAACCAGAATATTTTGTTGTTTTGTTTTTTTTTGTCCTCCCACGACTGACTAATCTAACCCAGTAAGGGTTAACAACAGCAGGTTGGCAACCCATGGAGTGAGTGATGTGTACATTTATAACTGGAATAGTGCGACTCTGGTGGATAAGTGATGAGTTTCTCCATATTACGGCGGCGTGGTTTGTGTGTTGTTGCTGCACTGCAAGGTGAAACACGTTGATTTTGAACAGTGGTTGTCCTGTTCTATGATCATCTGATAAAACTTTATCTGCGTTTCTCTGATGGCTTTCCTTTGTGCGTCATTGGCATGGACCTGCCCGCTGCAGGGAAGTTCATCTTCAATGGAAACATTTGAGCTGTGCAGGGAGGAGACGGTTCACCAGCCAGGCAAAACCTCAGATGGTTTGGAACCATGGAACGTGTTTATCAGGGTTGTGCATATGTGCCTGTTGAGATAATCTTTCATGAGGCAACTTTCTGTGGTTCTTGGCCAATTTAATTCCTTTTAAACTCATCAGTCGAACAGGTGCCAATTAAAAATTTCTTAAATTCAGAATTTAGCACAACTTTGGAGTTTATATCATCATATTTGGATGTTTTGTATGTGTCTGGGTCTCCTATTGATGCTCAGATTTCCTTCACCATTTTGAAAACATGTTACCTTAATGTTCCTGCCATTGCCTTTGCGCAAGACACTATCTATAATTTAAGATCTTGTGTTTGGTTGTGCGTCAAGGCCTGTCGTGGAGCAGAACTGGACGATGGTGTGGAAGTGGATTCAGCTGCAGATTCCACAGACGGGGGTTTCTCACATTATGTGTCTGTTCCGGTAGATACAGCAGTGATGTACGCCACGTCAGCAGGTAAACACACTTGATCATGCTAACAAACAAACACAAAAAAAATACTCCTAACAAAAACATTTGATTGTCCTGATCTGATGTTATTGGCAAAATGTATTCATTGATTGATGCTTCACTTGTTCTGCATCAGTATTGAGGACACGCCCAATTCATTCATTCTTGAGATATTGGATTTTTTTCTAATAATAAGCCACACCCACCCAACTCTGGCAGACAATTATAGCCAAACATTCAGTAATGTTTGTTTGGTCCGATCATTCTACATGAAATTTTGTGAAAATTGACCCAAAATCATTGGAGGTGACATACACAGAGAGAATCTGTTTCGAGGGGATACAGTAAGTCAAATTCTAAAATTTATTTGGACTCAGACAGCAATCTTTGGTTTCTTATTCTTCCACTTCCTAAATGTTTATGACAAACACAAACACACACACCCCAATGCAATCAGCTGTCTGATGACAATGCTAGTTTTTTAACTTGATGACAAACAGATAACCCACCGTAGGTGGAACAGAATGTGCTTGACGTAGGTATTACGGTGTTTATTTTGTAAGTATTTGATAAAGATAAGCTGTATGAGTCTAATCTTCTCCTCAGGTTACGCGGCCTTCATGCACCCACTTGGCTCCGTCTTCCTTCAGACGTTCTGCTCCCTGTTGGAGGAGGAGGCAACTCGGAACTTGGAGCTGACTCGCATCATGACTCGCCTCGCTCATCGTGTTGCCTATTACTTCCAGGCAAAAGGTCGCGTGCTTGACGGGAAAAAGGAAATGCCATGCTTCGTGATGCGCCTGACCAGAGAAGTGTTTCCATTTGCTGAGCTGGGAACCAAGGGCCCCGGATCCAAGGGTCTGTCGGCCACATCACTGGTTGATACTGATAATAGGAGAAATCGTACTCCTTCCATCAGTTAGACAAGAACATATGGCTGTGTGTTTGCATGCGCAACAAACAGTCATTGTCAGGAGGGATGTCGAAGGAGTGACGATGACAAACAGTTGATAAAGTATTGAGAAGATTAAAGATTTACATCTTTCTTCCTTCTTCGACAAAACCTGAAGATTTTATCACAGAAATATCTGAACTTTGTACAGAACACTTGAGCAACTTTGTCTTATTTAAAGTTTTATTTAACTGATTGTATTGAAATCTGTATTTTTTTAATTCCCTATTTTGATTTCCATTGTGTTAGAAAAATCCAAATGCAATTTGTATCAAAGCACTTCTCTTCTGTATTTCCAAAAATAAAGGTTTTCATTTTTCATAACTGATGAACAACATGGGAACACCCACTACATGATGTCTGACAAAGTGAAAACCCCCAGCCAATGTGCCCTCTCTCACAGTTGCGTTTGATCAGAATAAGCACAGAACTATGTGGGTGGGCAGTGTTGCCGTCACTCCTTTTACCACTCACTATTCAAACTACATGTTCTGGAGTCGCTTACACAACCAGAAACACACTGGATAATATCTCCCGAGCATTGTTGTTGATCAATTCACACATCAAGAGCCACACTCACAAGAACTGTGGTCACAGAGAAAATGTCTGCAAATGCAGATTTGTTGTGGAAACAAGGCTTCAGCTTTATGTATTTGGATTGAGGGGAGGACATAAAATGTGCCCCAGTGTTTACTGAACATACATGATAAATCTGGATAAAATAATGACTGAGCAAGCAATTTTTGGTTCCAGTGTGGTTTGCATCATATTTCATCCTTCCCATGTAGATAGACAGTAGATGTCAAAGGCTTTTGGACATCTTCAGGAAGTAATTAATATCTCATTACTGTTAACATAAGATTTTTAGGAGAGGCCGAATCTAAAAACATAACTCCGTGTATGTATGTATGTGTGTGTACATATACTGTATATGCACCCCATCCAACTTAGAGGTCAGAAGAGCCCATCAAAAGGTAAACTTGTTTAGATATTTTACGAATGTCCAATCTAGAATGTGCAATAATAAAAAATTTGTACAAAGGAGAAGGGGTCGTTTACGTGTTTGTAATCTCACCTTATCAATTATGTAAATGTTAGAAACAGCAGTAACAATCACAGAGGGATGGGGTTGTTAACAGCACCTCTATCTAACGTAAGTTTTTGTCTCAAAGACCTAACAAAAACAAAGTTTGTGTGTGAACATAATGGATATTTATTATCAGAGTGGGGGAGGGTCTTTATAAAATGAAAATATCTCTACATGTATCACTAACAAGAAAAAAGCATATAAACAAACCCAGACACCATGTTTTGTTAAAGGTCAATGAGTTGATGATTGGGAAAATATAAGGAGAAAACGCATAAAAAATACAAAGGTTGATGAGTGAAGTTAAAAAGGTGGAGTCAAATATTGACCAATAATTTTGCTTTTCATACTAATATAAAAGTCATCTATCGTCTATAAAAAGGTTATTTACAGCTTTAAAAGGAGGATGGCGGACTCACTGCGTAATCAATGGGATATTTTGGCTCTGTCTCAATCTAGTGATCTGTCTATATCTTCAGCATTTTACGCCATGTGCGTCCCCAACACACAGGCTTTCCAATTCATTGCCAGCTTACATATTCTGTCGACTAAGGTACCCGATTTTGACCCACTTTTAAGATAGCAACTTTTTGTCACAGCAACACAAAGCAATGTTGCCAAGCTTTTCTGAAAGTTTTCATCTTGGATGTTCGTTATTTCTACTAGTGTGGAGGGTTTCTTAACCCTTTTTGTCATAAATGGTACAAATGATGGTTTATTTAGTATGTTTTTTGTCTCGATGGTCATCTTGTTGTTTTTGGTACATTTGTAGATTATGGTGCTAGCTTATTAGGTTGTTTCGCGCCATAACTTGAGCTAGAGCTATTGCTAATGTTAACGTTAACATAAAAAGTGGATCGTTTAAAATATCAGGATACTTCAAATGAACTACCTGTACGGTTGTTAGCACTTATCTTTAAGTAACTGGCTAACAAGTTACTTGGCTATTTTGACAAACCAGAGTATTATTTTTCCACTATTACGGACCAGCCCTGCACTGGTACACAAGTACAGAAAAGGAGACTTGCTACCATGGAGAATGAAGAAAATTACAAAACTGCCAATGAAATCAACGAGACAGTCCAGGACTATCCTACATGACTGAGAAGCGCTATAGTTACCACTGTCAGCTGCCAAGACTAAACACTGGTTGAGTGCAGGGAACAGGAGCGATTGACGATCTAATCACTATCTACCATTGGTGTTTCAAAAAATGTCTTGCAACATCCCATTTTCCGTTAAAACGCTGTCTAATTAGACATCAGGAAACAAGCCAGCTCACTACATATTCAGACAGAGCCAATCATCATCTTTCCTCTTTTGTCCCAGTAAATCGTTCCTCACAGCTGATTGGTTCTGGTGACGAGTGAGAGTGGCTGCGATTGGATTAAGGCACTGTGGAAGCTCATCGTTGATTGGGAGGAGGTAGGAGGCGCCAACACAAGTGGTCGAGAGAGGAGGGGGGGGGCCGTGTTAGAGGAACAGGAAGAAGGTGAGGAGGAGGTGGGGGTGTCAGAGGAAGGGGACGGGGTAGGCGGTCCCGGGGTGAGTGTGCTCCTGATGAGGGGATGTGGCCTGTGAGGCTTGGTGGTGAGGGGGAGGGGCTGCAGCTGCTCCGTGTAGGGCGACATGTGCCCACTGTGGCCTTGTGTGTGCTCAGTGTGTGTTGGTGCCGGCGCAGCGGGGGAGGCCAGCGCGGTGGTGGGTGTGGCCGGAGAGTCCAGGGAGGAGGCGGGGCTGGCCTGAGACAGATGTGTGTGTGTCAGGTGAGAGTGTGTGTGTGTCTGTCTGTGCGTCACGTGAGACTGTGTGTGAGTCTGTGTATGTGACTGCGTGTGACTGTGTGTGTGAGGTTTCTCCTGAGTGTCAGAAGGCAAACATGGCCTCTTAGGCTGCATGGAGAAGTCTTCTGCCACCACTGCAACACAAACAAATAAACAATTAGATATAATTTACTGGTGATCAGTAGTTTTCTTCTTTTTTCATTCCCCTTTTAACTATAGAATAAAAATAAGAAAAAAAATAGGACATTGACCACAAATAAACCTCTGAACTGCCTCACTTCCTGTTTGGTATTTTCTCCATCAGCTTCATATTAGCAGCCTGAACTTTGTATACTAAGCCTGACTGCTACACAATAAAAGGGATGACATTTCATGTTGATTTGCCAAAGCATTGCTGTGACAGAAGTTCGCTTTATGTTTAACCTCTTGGTACCCAAATGTGTTTGTGCATTGGAGGCAAACTGTTTTGAAGATAAAAATCTGATAACTTTTCTTCTAGTTTTGAGATTTTATGTCTTACGACCAACATATTTCATAGTATATATAACACAGACAGCAGGTTGGCGAACAACCACTCCCATAACTCGAAACAAACTGCAAATGCTCCACAGCTGTGATGTCACTTATTGACATTGCCAAAGAAAACAGCATCCTTAATCTTAGATCTCTTCTTGTCAATGAGGCGGAACGTCAGGTCAGACATCATTTACGTAAAGTACTATGGAGATTGGTGTGAGTAGTACATATAAATTTAATGACTTTTATTAAAAAATAATATTAATTTTAAAAAAATCAGCATACAGAATTAGTGTTTAATTTAGATACGCGTCCACACCAAAAAAACTTAAGATTATGACTTTAACATAACTTTGGTGCCAAAAATTCACCCCCTTAGCTGTATCGTATCATCCTACCTTCAATCCTCATGTCAGGCTTGGCACCATCCCTCTTTCTCTTCTTCCTCTTCCCCTAGACAAAACAACCAGTCAAATTACACTCTGTTTGTGGCATGTGAAACGACCTTTAAACACAGGGCACATGCGTTTGAGCACTCACGTAGTTGTCTCTGGCAGACCAGCCAGGGTAGAGCTGAGAGTGCAGTTCTCTCTCTTTACGAGCCATATCGTAATATTTCGCTTGTTCCTCTCGTGACAAAGAGTGCCACTGTAGATGCAAAACACATCGTCAGTTAACACGCACACACCACTGCAGGCCTAACGTCAACTGTAACGTGATTACAAATCGACCTAAAACATAACATAACGTATTTAATCATAACCCAGTGTTTCCCCAGAGAGCAAAGAGTATTCACGCCAGACTTGACGACCAAGACGACTTTAATCTAACCACACAGTGTGGGAGAAGACTTGGTGTTCAGAGTCTGTTTGGTCACATGGCAAACCTGCTGTTTTTATATCCTTCTACCACAATGTGTCACTTGTGAGAAGAAAAAAAACCCAACAGAGGATTATCACATTGTAAATAAAACTAGCAATGGAATCATAGCTAATATGAATCCCCACTAGTGAAAGTAGATGTATCAAACTGACCCGTCGTCCCAGGATCTGGTTGATGGCAGCACTCTCTTTCAGTGTGCACTCAGACACCACTTTGGCCCTCTGCTCCTTCATGTACAACATGAAGGCATTGAGTGGCTTCTTAATATGAGGTTTCTTTTCCTGCTCCTTTTCCTGCTGGCTTTGACCTGAGCTCCTGGGGAGGAAGAGAAAAGTAAGCTAGAGGAAAAGAAACAACCACCTGACTCATACCATAATGTTTGGAATCTGAACCTGAGCACAGCCAAATTTGTGCCTATTCAATATATTTTACAGTTCTAGAATGGCCGTACACTGTAATTTTTAACTTAACTTTTTCATGACCCTGAATTTGACAGTGACTGAAACAGGTATGAAGTGTTTTATGAAAAATGCATATACATGAAAATAAGGACTTACTGTAGAAATGACTCTTTCAATATATAAACAAAAGTTAACATATGTTTACAATGAGGGAACATGGCTCCAAGATGACATAATTATCCTAATTCTGGCTCTGTGTATACTTTATAAGTATAGATGACTTTACCCAGGCTGGCTGCCATCTCTAGGCTCCTGTTTGATCGTCGTGGAGGCGATGGAGGGGTGTGGGAGGGGCGACTGAGGGGTTGGAACCAAACGTGGTGAGAAGCTCCCAGACACCAGGCTGCGAAATAAACACAAATAGGCATTCAAAGTTACATCCATTGCCACAGGCAATGACTCGGGAAAGGGGATGAGTGATGCAGACTCACCCTGACATGGACGCATTCATAGCGAGAGCAGCAGGGTAAGAAGATGCAAAACCTCCGGGTGGAATGGGATACACAGATTGTCCCTGCCTGCATTGATGCACATATAAGAAAACATAGATGGAATCACAGATATCCAAGCCACATCACTCTTCTCATTGTTCACATCCTCCCTTTACAAGCATGCATAAAAACTCAGCTGATATCATGAACAGACTGCAGTCAGCTGCAGTCATGCATGAATGGGGACTCATGCAGGGTATAAAAAAACAACTCATCCTGTGAGCGCAGTCATCTGTTGCAGTCAACTCTCAAGAATCAAATTTCAGACTACAAATGCATTCTGAAAACAATAACTCGATGTGTTTCACACATTTTACAAACACCATAATCTTTTAATAACTGTAAATTGTAAGCATTCTGCATTATTCATTTCCTCACCTGTCATCCATCCAGACAGCAAATGCACAAACAACTTTGTACAAACTACATTTTGCTGTCAGCATATGTGGACTAAGTCTGTTAATTAGGGCAGCTGATAGGGCTGGCAACTAGGGCAGTTAATATAAAAGTCAGACTTGCAATATTAACATTTGCTATTATTAAATTGTGAAAGGTGGTAATTAAACAAGCTCTGCGTGTAACAGAGAGGAGAAGTTTCCATGCTTTATGTACTCCATAAAGTCCATGTCAATGGATAAGTCATGCATGCTCACGGAATAATAGAATCGCTTTACTGCATATGTAGAGCTTGCTTTGCATTTCTATCTGTTCATATACATATTCAGTAGGGAACTAATGGTGCCTTCTGGAAAGTAAAGGTGAACAGCGCCCCCATGTGTCAAACTCACAAATATTTTTCAGAAATTATAACAGTGTACAATTCACAACCTACATCATCACATTTATTTTCAGAATTGAATACATTCATAACAGCGTGATTGTGAGTGTGACTTACAGCCAGCCAAGAGGCCGAGGGATCTGAGCCATCCCTCCAGGAGAGAGCGGGTAGTAGGCTGATAGCTCAGCAGGGTGGGGGGTCCGTGAAATACCTGCCGCATGAACTGCACCAAGGGTTACACACACACAAAAGCTATGCATTATATCCAACAACACAGCAGCGAATAATATCCAATGTGTCAGTATGTATTGTAATTTGTTTACCTGTGTCTGGAGAAAAACCAGGAGGAGGCGTCTGAGGTGAGAAGGTGTCAGGGCTGTAGGAAAGCAGGGGAGCCAGGTGGGTCATGTGGGGGTGTTGGACCACCGGTACCTTATTAGACTGGAGAGAAAGAACATAGAACAAGTTCTTACCACAAATTTTTTTTTTTTGTTTTAAACATCTACTTGACAATTTTGTTGAAAAAATGTTGTAATTAAGCAGTTTCCAATTTCTGCTTTGTGTATTTTTGCCATACCATACTCTATAACCTATGGATGTAAATATGTCAATAAATTATTTCAATTTGAGTCACTGCACTATGAAATATGAATAAAACTGGTCTTGAAAAACTTGAAATAATATACGTGCTACCATTTAAAAAGTCAGAACATATCATGTGGTGTTCGTTTTCATCAATAACAAATGATATACAGTATACTGTCAGTTTACATCAAGGTCAAATTGAAATCGCTTCATGTCAGGTTTCTGTGGTTCCAGGCAGACAAAAATATAAGTGTGGGGTCTGCTTGTGCTTCTGCTTCGGTCAGAATTTAAATAATTGTAGGACAGGAAAAGATGAGCACAAGGACAAAGTATCTCTGTGTATCTCTGATTCCAGCATACCATCATCTCCCACAGCTCTGCCACGACACCTACTGCCTGCTCCATCCACCCCAACACTAAACAATGCAGATTCTCAAACTGACATGGGGGCTTACCAGGTGGGCTGGAGAAGACGACTGATGTGCAGCTGATCCTGGGACGTCCAGGAAAGGCCACTGCACCGGTAAGTACTGTGGAGATTAAGACATTATATGTATTTATTTAAAAATATAAAAAAAACTGACATTTAACATTCATATGAGACAGAAAATATCCATATATTAATTTTACAATAGTAGATCAGTTTCAGACACAAAGGATTGAGCGGCACTTGAATGTCAGGAAAATTCAAGTTGATCCTTGAACCTCTTCCTGCGGCAGTAACACAGTAGCAGCTGGAAAATGTGTGTGTTTCTCATGCTTCATCCAGTCTTTCACTACAAGTACCAATGTGTATTATTGTGAATACTGAAACTGCTGCAGCAGCCGCTCCGTTGTTGTTTTTCCACAGTGCTCCCTCTTTCTCCCTCTCCCACAACCACTGAAGCAGCCTGTATTTAAGGCATCGCTGGATACAAACAGATCATGCAAATGTGCGTGTGAATGAGTGCCAGAGAAAACACCTTCAATGTCGTGAGGAGGACTTTCAGGAGCAGAAACAGCAGGAAGGCAGCAGGAGAAAACTGAATCCCTGGCCATTTTCTTCAAGCCTGAACTGACCAGTGTTCACGTTCTTGATAATATTTAATGCTCCCACACCCAGGCCATCATTGCCACAACTGCCCACAATTGTCTCAGTATCGCCAAGTGTCATGGTCCTTCCACATTAACAGCCTGTTGTAGAAAGCCTGACAGCATCTCAGATGACTAAGGAACTCCAGTCCAGGGTACCACACAAATTGCTAAAAACTTTTACACCTGCACCACAAACAGCATCTTGACGGGGAGCGTTACCGCCTGGTTTGGGAACAGCAAGCAGGCCTATACGGCACTTGACAGGGCAGTGCGGTCAATGCAGCATCAGGTGTGACCTCCCTAATCTGTTGCACATCTACAAAAGGCAATGGCAAGAAAAGTCATTAAAGCCACCACAACAATAGCATCTTCTCTCTGCTGTGGTCAGGGAAATACTACTGTGGTCTGAAAACCATCACAGAGAGAATAAGGAGGAAGGTCCCACAGGCTATTCAGTTCTTTAGGGCAAGACCACACAAGGGTCACACCTAGACTACCAACACACCGCCATGACCAGTTGTTCTATATTGTTTTTTTTTTGTTTTTTTGACTCCACTACAGGTTGTAGTGTGTATGATGTGTATGATATGACGCGACCAATACAATTAGTGTCAGCAATTCTGCTCAGGGCCAAAACACACAGTGGCTAATGTGTGATGTGGGTCATGTGATGGCTGTTATGCAGCTATAACGATGACAGGACAGCAGGTTTGAGGTCTGAGAACATGTTCAGTTTAAGTGTCATTAAACGCTGAATAATGTTCAACAACAGGTGGCTGACCGTTGACTTGTCTCTCTCAAACTCGCTCACTCATTCAAGTACAGACTTTTGTTTTTTCTGTCAGTGTGCAAGCTTTCATAAGCGGAGGTAAAGCTGCCAAATGTGAGGAAGGAAGTAAAGATAAGAAAGCTAAAAATGGCTTCCTTATCACAGTGTTGTGGCAAAGGAGCAAATGGGAAGACAACAGAGGATAGGAGGTGCAGAATGACACAAGAAACTACAGATGTGCAAGGATTACTAGGACCTGCTGTAATAAAATACTGTTATACTTCTCCTTTTACATCATAAATGGAGTATTAAATAATGTTGTCACAATCAATAATTTCAATAAGTGATTATTTTGATGATCAAGTAGCTGATTTTTGTATATGTACTGTATATACTCCGGGTCTATATCACCATGATTGAATTCATACGGATGAGTGAAGATTATTAGAACTTTTTTGGCACACATTGACACGCTACCAGAAGGCCTAAAAAAAAATCCATGTCCCATTCATGTACAACACAAAATTTGTGCGTTCTGAAGCAGATGTTGCTTTAATCCCACCGAGTGCTTGCTCTGGTCAATAGTTGATTAGCATCAGGAAACACCCCAAAACTCAGAGAGACAAAGTTAAAGAGCTTAAAGAGTTTGTGCAAAAATCACAGAAAATTGTGAAGGATAAGATCAAATTTGTCTGCTCAGTAATATGGGAAATATAGCACTGATTAAAGGTACCTGCAGACATAAGCCAAGATTTTGTTGGGGTTGCAGAATAATGTGGTGAGCCGTGCTGCCTAAAGCTCAGATAACAGCTACGATAACACATAGAGACGTTGTCCAGCTCCACCATGTTTACATTCCTGCTGTCGTATAGACTGAAAAGACGGTGGTCATTTCAACGGGACGAACTGAGCATCGTGTTAGAAGAGTGCGCTGTTGTACCAGGACTCTTGCAGACACACACACACACACACACACACATATATTGCACTTCCACAGGAGAAACAGCAGACATGGACAAGGAGCCTATTGTGTAGAAGGTCAAATGGAAATCATAATGAGCACCACAGGAACATATTATGTTTGCTTGCTCAGACCTCTGTGTGTATGTGTGTCTGAGTGTATATGCTCTTTCCCTTAAGTGAGTGAGCCGAAAAGTATGCCTTCACCCTGCCCCCATTCTTCAAACACACACACTGCCTGCCCCCCAAAGCCACTTGGGTCCAACTGTTGAGCTAACTATCTGCAACGGGGAACCCCTCTCAGACAGACACACAGAAAAGTAAGTGTGATGTCAAAAGACACCCCTGACAAAAGGGAGAATTTTTTTGTATTCTAGTGATGATGTTAACTTTTCTTGTTTAAAAAAATCATCATCTTCATTTAACACCTATTTTTTTGACTTTGTAAAAGTCATTCTGCTGAATTTTAGCTTTCACATGCATCTCCATATAGGCCCATTCATAAATCGTGTGTGACGAGCCATTCCAAGGCAAATGAAGCAGGCAGTCCTTTACCACATGATGACAGTGTGGCTGACATGCATTTTGCATGGAACTATAGGAACGGTTGCTAGCCAACCTTTTGTTACAACCCCTACTACTGTTAGGCATCAATAAATATTTGAATAATTGCTCTAGTAGGCCCACAGGCCTACTCTGAAACTTTATCAGCAAGTTAAGTGACCTAACGGTGACTTTAATGTAGATTTATTGTTGATTAACTTGGTTGGAATATAATCAAAACATACATGTAATTTAACATACAAATACTGACTGCTACACACTGCACTTTACCACTATACCAATCTGATTTTCTTTTCTGTCATTATTGCTCCGTCTACAGATCAGCTTACTGCTCTGCTACACACCGATATACACACCCTCCCACCACCAACTGCAAACCCCCACCCCTAACTTGCAAGAGTGTATGCACATGTATGTGTGCAAATACACACGCACACACACGCGCACACACACACACACACAACCCCACAATGCTCCCTCATCCGTCCCCCATTCCAGGGCCCAAGGAAGCTCTGGCTGTGAGTGCTAACTGAAACCAGCTGTTAGAAATACCAGGAAAATCAATTCTTACACATACACAAACACACATACACACACACACACACACACACACACACACACAATAAATGTGGGAAGCATGAAATCACTGTATGGACCCAGCCAAAAGTTATGGGGCTTGTTTTTACGAGACCCATCTCATCCTGAGACAAAAGCATGCAACAATACAAGAAGACAAACGTGGACCAACAGAAAACACAACAACGTGATTTTCTAAATATTCCACTTTTCAGAGCACCTAAGGAGTAGACGTCAACATGTCTGTCTTATGACTGTTTGATAATGAGCTCGTCATGTGACTGCAGCCCATTCCACACATTCAGTCTAGTCAGGAATATCCTCCTTTACAGAGCTGACACTCAAATCCAAGCTGAGCAGAAGCGAGGTGAGAGCTCAGTTTTCTGATGTGCTGGTCTCTGCTCTCAGCGAGGCTGATGATCTATCGATGCACTGATGGGCTCAAAAATTGCATCCTAACAAACAACGAAGACAGAGGTGCCAAGCGTAAAAGTTGAGAAAATTAATGTCAGACAGACATCTTTTTTTCCACTGTGTTCTATCAACAACAACGGAGTGCCAGTAGTGGATAGTAGAGGATGTGCAATAGGTTGGCATCATGGCCTTAAAATAAAATCATGTTATTACAGGAAAAATTAGCGATTATGATAATTATCGTCTGGAGTGAAGTGCTTGACGTGACTCACGCATGTGCCTGCTGGATAAACAGAAAAAAAAGAACAAAGATAATTGAAATTTAATTAAATTTAAAATGAGTATCCAGTTCATTTTCTTGTGTGCTTAAGCTGCCCTGCAATTCTACACACCATTGATTAAAAAACAACTTTAAGTCCTGTGAATTATTTTAACTTTAAAAAGCGAAGTACCAGAGGTTTTTTAGTTTATAATCTCTTGCATATAAACAGGAAACCAAAAACGAGTACAGTACACAGTCTGTATTATGCTTCAGCTGCGTTACATAGCTTGTTTACTTTGCCTTACCTCGAGATAGGCTTTATCTCCTCTACCTCTGTCTGTCTCTTTCACTGAGAAAGTAAAACTCCTCTGGCTTATGGAAAAATTGATATGGTGCTAAAACACACCCAACACTGCATCAGTTCATGGGGTTAATGTATTTTTTGCCTCTTGTCCTCGAAGCAAAGACTTAACGATAGCAGCAGTGCACAAGTTTTCATTGTCAAAACTGAAAGGCTGAACTCTGGCTCCTTTCCATGGCTCCACAAGAGTCAATTCAAAGGGCAACAGACCTGGTAAGTGAACACAAAATAACTCCAGAATGATACAACAAAACAAGTCAGTGATTTACCAAACTAAATCTAGAAATTTTGTAAAATTGTTGATGTACCACTTGAAGCACGTAAAAGTTGGACACAATGGAAGTTTCAGGTCCAGATCCTGTGCGTGTGTGTGTGTCTAGATGCCAAAGGCAGTGCTTTAGTATAATTAGATGTAACTAT
>OMNV01000414.1:44181-64262 GCA_900303265.1 Brotula barbata | reverse complement strand
GGGGGACACAGAGAGAGAAACAGAGAGCAACTGAAATAATAACAGTAACAAAGATGAATCTGGAAATGAGTCATTGCTGGCATTGCAGAGGGCCTTCCTATAAGTTTTAAGACTATCCTGCCAGACTAAGCGAGATTCTTCTAGTTTGGTAGTACGCCATATTCTTTCGAGTTTTCGCGATGATTGCTTTAGCTTACGGGTTTGGGAGTTATACCATGGAGCTAACTTCCTTTGTTTTATTATCTTCTCTTTTAAGGGGGCAATGGAGTCGAGTGCTGTTCGCATTGACCCTGTGGCACTATCAATAAGAGGATGGATTTGAGAGGGACTAAAGTTATCATAAGAGTCCACTGTTGTATTGAGACGTACCATTGGATTAAATGCTGATGGAATCACTTCCTTAAATTTATTTAAAATAGACATCTAGTGAGGACTTTTTTGTCTGGAGGGGAGTAGTCCTGTAATAGGAAATCAAAAGTTATTAGATAATGGTCTGATATCAGAGAATTTTGTGGAAAGACTATTAAATGCTCAATTTCTATGCCATAAACCAGAACGAGGTCGAGGGTGTGGCTGAAACAGTGAGTGGGTTTATTTACACTCTGAGAGAAGCCAATTGACTCTAATAATGAAATAAATGCAGAGCTAGAGCTATGATTATCAACGTCCACATGAATATTAATATAACCTACTATAATCACTTTATCTGTGCTAAGGACTAAACTTGATAAAAACTCTGAGAATTCAGATAGAAACTCAGAGTACGGGCCAGGAGGGCGGTACACTATAACAACTAGAATTGGCTGTAAGGTTTTCCAGGTTGGGTGAGAGAGACTAAGAATAAGGCTTTCAAAAGAGTTATGATTAATTTTAGGTCTGCGGTCGATTAATAAACTGGAGTTGAAGATGGCTCCGACTCCACCTCCTTGGCCGGTGTCTCGAGGAATGTGAGTATTAATATGACTGGCAGGAGTGGATTCATTTAGGCTGACATAGTCTTCATTACTCAGCCAGGTTTCAGTGAGAAAAAAATAGATCAATATGATCATCTGATATAAGATCATTTACTAACACAGCTTTGGATGACAAGAGATCTAATGTTTAGAGGCCCACATTCAATTCTTCTATTTTGTTGAATTACTGTAGTGGTGGTGTTAGTTTTTATTAAGTTTTTATTTATAACTTTTTGCCTGCTTACTTTATAGTGAATTGATTTATGTGGTCTAAGGGCAGACACAGTCTCTGTGGGACTTTGAGTGGGTAACTGCTCTAATGGAAGCACAGAGAAGCGTGTAGGACTGCAACTCTGTCTCCTGGTCTCAACTCTGAGTTGTCACGTTTTTGGTGAAATAAACTCAGCCATGTTTCTAGAAACGAGAGCTGCACCTTCCAAAGTGGGATGTATGCCGTCTGTCCTAATCAGACCAGGTTTTCCCCAAAAAGTCCTCCAATTATCTATGATACATTACAATACATACAGGAATACAGTTAACAGTGGTTGCTGGCGTCGCTAACCTCATGTTTTTGATTATGGAGCTGCCAATAATCAGAGTCGGTTTCTCAACGGGTGTGTCACTGAGCGAGGAAAACTTAGTGAAAACGTGAGTTTGTTGGTGGTGAACCGTGGGTTTCTGCTTAGGACTACGCTTCCTTCGGACAGTCACCCAGCCACCCTGGGGTCCCGGCTGCTCGGGAGCTGCCGGGGGCATAGAAGCTAGGCTAGGTCGGTCCGCACCGGCTACTAGGGGTTCGCTAGCTACCGGAGCTAACGACTGACTTTCCATGGTGCGGAGCCTCGCCTCCAACGCGGCAAATAAACTACATTTCTGACATGTATTGTTATCTCTAAAGGAGGCAGAGGTATAACTAATCAAGTGACACACTGTGCAGGAGAGAGAGAAGCCATCGCCAAATGCTAAGCTAAGTAGCTAACAGATAAGAGATAACTGGGGGAATTAAAGTAAAAGTCGTTAGTAGAAGCAAAGCGAGGAGTGCTTGACGGGGCTAGAGTACGTTTTTAACTTTCTAGTGGTAACAAAGCGTAAGAGAGTAAAAAGCAGATTTAAGCTGTCGAAATTAAAAGAGCGAGAGCAACAGCAGTGACAACAACACAGGTGCGTCGGAAACCTGAACTGAGGTCGCATGCTTACCGGAACAGTAGGGGGAGCTCTACTCTCTAGTAATAGTGTCTTTTCACGTAGGCTAAAGCCATCACACCACCCGAGCTGTCACAGTTGGTATCTTATCTTGCTTTGCCCTTTGTAGACTTGACTCACAAATCTGGACATGATAAACAGTTGTTCACACAGATTTCAACATGTCCGTAGTGAAGATTCCTCTGCTCCTGTCTTGTCTGCTTTTTAAAGAGCTTCTTGCACTGTCAGGTAACCTAAAATATAGCTTCCACAGAACTAATCATGGAATTATCAATACAATTAATAAATCCAATTTCATAGTGCAGGGGTAATGTTATGGGCACCTTTTCTCCAGGTAACTTCTGGCACATCACGGATCTGCACTTGGACCAAACCTACAACCTCAATGAAAATGCTCAAATGATTTGTGCATCCAGTGGAAAACGACCAGCAACCAATGCAGGAAAGTTTGGGGATTATGTGTGTGATTCTCCATGGGATCTCATTAACTCTTCTGTGTACGCCATGAAGGATATTCTACCGGATCCGGACTTCATTATCTGGACAGGGTAAGTAGCTGACTTAAGGTTTATTATACCTCATTGTGTGAAGTCCCAAGTCTATACCTATGAATTAAGTTTAGTGGCTACTTATGTTTTCTGTGTACATCTTTTGTGAGACACTCTGTTCCACGATTTAAGCTCAAACTAGCCTACAGAACTATCTATGTAGTTCTAATTTTTGCTGGCCCTCTCCAGCTGTAGGTCATAATCTTAGCTTGCACTGACAACAGCACAAATCTCTATAACAAACAATGTTGAGCATCGTGTGCTTTTCATTACTCAGAGACGACACACCACATGTACCGAATGAGGATCTGGGAGAGAAGAATGTGCTTGATATTATTGCCAACCTCACTCATCTCATTAATCAGGTCTTTCCAAGTAAGTCTGAACTTTCGAACATCTAAATTCAATCTTCACTTTAGACCTCTAATATTGATTTCATTACCTGGATGTTTTCATCTTTTTAGGCACTAAAGTGTATTCTGCCCTGGGCAACCATGACTACCACCCAAAAAGTCAGCTACCCGCAGCTCAAAACTCCATCTATGACCAGATAACGGAAATGTGGCAGAACTGGTTGGATCCAGAATCCCAAGGAACCTTCAGAAACGGTTCTCTTCTGATAACGAGTCGTGTTATTATAAAAAAAGTGGTTGAGAAATCAGTTATCTCGATTCTGACATGGATCACATGACCTCATGGAACAAATTCTGCATCAAACACACATCATGCATACGTTTTAAAACATCTGTGTCATACATTCTCTGTTTAGGTGGATATTACTCTGAAAAGCTCCTGAACCAAACAGGTTTGAGGATGCTGGTCCTGAACACAAACCTCTATTATGACCAGAACAGCATAACCAAGGACATGAGAGACCCAGCAGAGCAGTTCAGCTGGGCGAATCGGGTTCTTACAGAGGCAGCCAACAACAAGGAGAAGGCAAGGCATCCAAACCGGAACTTGCGGGTCATCTGGAGAGCAATCTTACTGAACTCTCTACATATGTATTGTGTATTGTGCTAATTCTGCTCTGACCTGTTTATTAGGTGTACATAATTGGCCACATTCCTCCAGGTTTCTTTGAGAAGAAAAGGAGCAAGTCGTGGTTCAGACCAGAGTTCAACACGCAGTACTTGGAACTAATTCAGAAACACCATTCAGTCATACTGGGACAGTTCTTTGGCCATCATCACACTGACAGCTTCCGCATGTTCTATGACTCAGAGGGTACTGTCAACCTATTTTTGTCACAGTTGTCTTGACACCAAAAACATTGCAATAACACACTCAGACAGGAATGGCTCTTTTTTTCCTGTACAGGCTCTCCGATCAGTGCAATGTTCCTCACTCCAGGGGTCACACCGTGGAAAACAACACTGCCTGGAGTTGAGGATGGAGCCAACAACCCTGGGATTCGTGTTTTTGAATACAACACAAAAACCCTTCTGGTCAAAGTAGGTATTTAAATACATTTCATTTAGAATCATTTAATCTGTAATCAATCCAGTCCTCTATTTTTACACTTTTTAAAAATACACGCAGGATTTGGTGACCTACTATCTGAACCTGACTCAAGCAAATATAGTTCGGCCACGCTGGGAGAAGGAGTACCGACTCACAGAGAGCTTCAGAGTACCAGATGCATCCCCAGCCTCCATGCATCAGGTTCTGGAGCGTATGGCTAACAACCACTGCTACTTACAGAAATACTACGACTTCAACTCTGTCAGCTACGACTTGACAGAGTGTAACAGTCACTGCCGTGTTGACCACGTGTGTGCAGCCAGAGAGGTAGACTTTGAGGGATATAAACGCTGTCTTGACAACAAAGCAGCTGCTTTTATTTATGGGGGGTTGCAGACCATCCTCTCATTGGCTCTAAGTCTGGTATTGGCCAATCAGTAATAATTATCAAAAGTAACATATTTCAAGCCATAATTTTACATTTTAATGGTTGCGTTTTCTCTAGATGCTTTAGAGTCACTATTTGACATAGTATATGGTGTCAGTGAGTGTATTTGATGTTTAAAATTATATGTCATGTATAATTTTTACCAAGTGATGCAGCAAATGTAATTTTGAAGTGGGGAAAACAGCATTTGGCTTCATGCTTTAGTGTGGCATTTTTTAACTTTTGATTCACTGGCACTGTGAATAAATGCTTAAAAGGAACACCGTCTTGCCAAACAGACAAACTATATTATGTCCTTGTAGTATGAGATACTGTAACTGTTATGCTCTGGGATGAAATTTAACCTGAGACCTTCATCAATTGTCTTGCTCTCTCCTGTCAAATTCTACTCCATCTATTCAATGAATCCCAAATGGCCAAGAAAAATCTTGAAAGTGTTATTTTAACAGGATATATCCAAATGTAACTTGAGCACAAGCGGTACCAGAACAATAAACCAACCAATAAGTAATATGATTTGCAGTTATTGATGTCCATATAAATTAGAATTAGTGCAACATGTTGCAAAACATGACAGATAAAGTTGAATTATCTGAGGTCATACAATGTTCCATTAAGGCTTTAATGACTATTTGATTACTGCCATGTAGGGGAATAAAAAATGTCACTGCAGCAGATGACACATAGTGGACTTTGAGACTGCTGTGAAGACACACATTTATTATTTGCTTGAAGAAGATATTCACATAAGGCGTCAACACTGTGATCATAACAGTTAAGTAATGATGAGAACTCAGATTACAGGACCAGGACCTGTTTAGTTGAGGTGAAAGGTTGCATGGCTGTGTCCAGAGCTTTGTGGTACTCTTGGATGCCCACCTCTGTGGAGGCAGGTGCTGTGAGCTTTCCCTGCCGGATGAGGGCACAAAGCTCATCCAACATGGCTCTGAATGCAGTGTCATCTGTAGAGAAATTTGTAATACCTCATGAAATTCATTTGAAAAAGCTCATGAGGGCATGCTGATTTCTGTAATTCAATATCAACTCACTATGTGAGTGATTTTTCTTCCACTGCGTGACCCAAAATCCATGTAGCTTCACATCTTTGAAAATGAGGGCACTCTAGAAAAAGCAGTTTTGAAAAGTGCATAAGGAACAGAGTGATAAGTTATCTCACTAAATTATATGAAATGAGAAGGTTCCATCTTACCACTGGAACAGTTACAGGCTGTTTGGACATCCCTCCATATGTCACCATGGATCCTCCCACCCTAAAAAAATCAATGAGATATTTTCAGATCAAAGCCACATTTAAATAATGGTTGGTTCTCAAATAATAGCATGAGGTAGAAAACTAGAAAAGGAAGTTAATAGAACCTTCAATGCCACTAGCACAGCCAAGACAATGCTGCCAAGAGTTACTTCACATGCTCATTTCCCCATTTCTTATGCAGACTTACTAATGGTTTTTCACAGTTAAATCTAATGCTTCAGGAATCTGAATACATTAGCGGCAGAAAACAGCTGAAGTAAATTGACATGATCAGATATATGGAGATTTTTACTAACATATGCTCTAATATACATAAAAAACATGAAATGTAGGAAGCAGTAGATAATGATTATCACTTCAATCAATGTAAATAACAGATTTCATCTTTCACTAACAACCTCTTAACAAAGAAATTCAGAATCCTCACTGTAGATGACGAAGCAGTTCTGTTGCGCTCTTTCCCCCAACTCCATTCAGACCCAATTTTGGCTTTGGACAGGTCTTGAACAGAAAAATATATCACTAATATGCAAACATTTTATTCACCTCTTGTCAAAGGCACAAGATTATATCTTTAAAGCTGAGTCTATGCAAACGGACCTTGAACAATTCCTTAACCTCAGGTCGCCTTAGTGTCTCTTCTTTGATCACATGACTGGCGCCCATGGCCTTAAGGTGTTCACTGAGCTGTGTGAACTCTGGCCTATGAAAGAAGCAATGAGGAAGTTCATTACGGTCATAAAAAGTAGTGCACACAAAACCACTACTTCTAAATACACTTCCCAGAAGGACGTCACAATCACACAATTCACCTGTCTCGAACAACGTTGATGGTGTTTATTCCCCTTGCAGCAGCGATCTGGATTACAGCCTGTCCAACTCCACTGTTGGCTGCATTCTGGATCACAGTATCACCTGGAAGGAAAACAGGTACAAGTACATTAAAGTGTCATATGATGACTAAGATGTCTACAAAGCATTTCATACTGCACCCTCAAATTTTCATTGAAATTTCAGGTAATATTTCAGTGTTTTTGTTTTTCAGGTTGAAGTTAGAGAGGATTAAAGATGATTAAAAACTGACTGAAACTGAAAAACTGACACTACTTTACAAAGAACACCCAAGGGACCGGGTGAGCAAGCATTGTGGTTTGATCTTTAAAACGGCAACTTAATCTCTGAAACACAAGCTTTCACCATAAGAGTCACTAAAGGTTATCTTAAAATAGCTACTTGATTATTCAAAACTTAAAACAAATACAATATTGAATCCCATGTCAAAGTTTATTATATGACTGCCTTATTTAACACCTTATACAATGGTTAATTTATTGGTCATACAGTACACTATAAGGCAAACTGTTCAAGGTTATTTAAGGGACCGTGGACACATTTTATGGGTCTTTTTGTACAAATATCATAATAATAATGGAGCATAACATGTGAAAAGGCGATTTAAAAAAAAATCCTAAAATCCATTATAGTTACACCTACTTTTCTATGTGTTGGGCATCATTTTGTACACATTTCTTTTTTTGGTTTCTGGTATTCCAATAAATAAAAAATACTACTGATTGTGGTTATCTCAGAGTCTAGCTTTTCAGGTGTTTACACATAGGTACACGTGGTAGTTTGATTAAATTGTTTTCAGAGAATATTAAGACACTGTCTCCATTTTGCATGAAAAATAACTACCTGGTTTGAGACTTTCAAAGTCAGACAGCATCCTGAGGGCAGTGCAAGGGTTGACACCCAGTGTGGCAGCAGACAACAAGGGAATGTCATTAGGCAGCGAGATGACATCATCCTCAGCCAGCACTGCTGCTGTCCTCCATGTTCCTGATGATCACACAGGGACAGAAAACAACAATCAGATCTAATGTTGGATTATGAAAAAATTACTTTGCAGATTAATATATGATTCAAGCAGCAATTTACCAAGGCCAGCATCTCTTGGGATGACCCAGTCCCCAGTTTTGAGAGATGTCACCTGGCTGCCCACATTTATTACCTCGCCCACCCCCTCATTTCCTCCCACAGCGGGGAGATCAGGCAAAATAGCGTATGTACCTGAAAAAGATAACGTTAAGATACAAACGGATAAAATTTTTATGAATAATCTGTTTGATGTGGATGATGGTACTTAAATAAATACCTAACCAACCAAGTAACTACCTTGAATCATGTTGATGTCTGATGGGTTGATTGGGGCTGCCAGCATTTTAACAAGGACATCCTTCGTACCTAAGGAGGGGAGATCCATGTCTTCCAACCTGGTAATCAAAACACAGAAAAAATTATATTTATTACCAGATTTTTAATTTTTACTAGATTGAAGACTAATGTTGGAATAATTAATTATTTCTCAGTTAAGTTAAATTTTAAAAATCAATATTCTTTTCAGCTCTACTGACATACATATAAAGCATTTGCTGGCTCTGGCTTCTCTAGGTAGTTCATGTAAATTTTATTGTGGTGAAATATTTCAAATGAATTTAATGACACGCAGATGTAGACTTTTGATTGTATAAATATGCAAACCCCCATTCATTTATAATGCTACGAATAACATTTGCACCTACATGATGATACAGCTACAGGTTGCTCCACAACAGAAAATACGCCCATAGAACTAAAACAGATAATAAAACACTACGCGATAACTTAAGCAAACTAATTTGATACAGGCTCTGCCTTCTGATAAACAACATTTTTTGGAAGATCTGTAAAAGGGTATACGTCTTCAAAAAGTCGTGTAATGCAGTTATTAAGTCATTTTAGCTGACCCTGGAGCAGACAAACATGAAAATACTTTACTAACACATATTAACGCATGACTCTCTTCTAAATTTACACCTAAGTATACTAGATAATGTTATTTTTACGCTACACATTGTTTTGCATCCACATAATTGTAGCAAGAAAGGTAAAAATTTAGACCATTATTCTTACTGGACGACTCGTGATGGATCGCCATGGTTTCTGTACAGAAGTGCCGAGCATTTGTGTGTTGAAAGTGCGGCTGTCTGCCTCACATTGACGTTAACGTTGACAATAACTTTAGCTTTGTGCCCTGAAAGCCTGAACAGAGCAGAACTGAAGCTCCGGCAGCTTTTCTGGCCTCTTAAATAGACGTTTTGAAGCGGGAGCCACATTATAATGCTTTATTTCAACTAAGATTATGCAAAAGAACTCCTTTCAGCTATGAAAGGTAGCTACAATTCATTGTTGTTATTCTGCACACTCTTCTAGCCGTACAGTCGGTCGCCATATTGGATTGCACACGTGAGGCTATGTCACTGAAATTGTAAACAAACAGCGCCCCCCTTGGAGAAACGCGGTACTTTCGTTGCTATGGTGAGGAAAATCTCACTTTAGGTTACAGGAGGTTACAAGCGGAAACGGAAAAGACATTATTAATGATTGTTATTATTTCAGCGTGACATACTGCATCACGACACTCTGCATAAGCAAGAGTTTTAGTGTCATCGTTTTCAATGCCAATAAGAGAGAACGAAAGCTCGAACTCGTATTGGGACATGTCCAAAATACATGAAATTTCAACGCATCAATAATATTTACAAAATTTTATTTTTTACCCTGATGATTTATTGCCCAACAAATATAACTTAAATAAGCTCAGGGAATAAATAAATGACTTTGGTCTTCCTTCGTTTGTCTGTAAAATCATTACATCTTAATATAAAAAAAACAACCTATTTGAATGTTGGTGCTTCAGATAAAATACTATCAACATCTATCTTTGTTATTTTTACAATCTCTACATTATTTTACAGTTTGGCTTGTAATGAAGAGATGGAAGCAAATGTGAATATTGACACATTTATTAGGAAATGGAGGAGATCTTTACATTTAGAAACATTATCACAGTAATACTTTGAATAGTCTACATGCTGGTCACCATTGAGAGACTAGCAATTAAATTGCCTGAGATCAAATTAAATGCAGTTTTATGTCAGTAAACATTGATACATTCATCAGTAATAAATGCACATTTTTGGAAGTAGCTTCAGCGATTCACCCAATGCGATACATCATAAATCAAATGGCTGGTCACTGATGTACCATGAAAAACACACAAAGCAAAGAGTTAACAGCAATACAATCTGCTTTCATGTACTTTAAAAGCGTTACCCTGAGCATAGTCTCACAAGTCCTTGGATTTTCAAAAGGATACCTAACCCATCTAACACCCAACAATCAAATCACAATAACACACCACTGAGGAATCAAACAGGTTTGTTGTGATAAGAATGTCTGTCATGGACTTTTCCCAAATTCTACCATGAACATAGAGAACATAGAAGTACGGCAGAACAATAAAAAAAAATACACAGTTTTCTGCTGGCATTGAACCTTGATCTTGAACTAAATTATCTCAAAATTAAGGTATTTCTTTGCTTCACAGATTTAGAAAAGGTAAAAAATGACATAAATGAACAGATGGCATCTGTGTGTTTCTTTGTCAATGCCAAGACTGAAACATATTCAAGTTAGAGGATCCTACTGGCACTGCAATCAAAATGGACAATTCAACATAAAAAGCAGCTAAAAGTTATCTATTTGAACTAGTCAGACCACTAGTTTCCACGGTCCTCTCTCTCCTTTCATACAGTATCCTGACTGAGCATGAATTGGTATGAAACAAGATTTTTTGATGTGTTAAATCATCCATGACACATTCTTTTTGTCATTAGCATTGATAGTCTGAAATACCACGCATCTGCCATTGTTTTGAGATGAGACAACCCTGGATTACATACTACTAGCCCCAATCCCTTTACAATATTCTACTACATCCCCATCTACAAAGATTATAGAGGAAAAAACATCAATAATAGCGGAAGATCATATGTTATCTCAAAGAAGGGATTATACAGTATAATGATCATCATCAGAGTGGGTGCATCAGCACGCAAAATCAAAAAGCTTGCAAATCTCAATCGAAAGACTAACTGTTTCACACAATATGAAATCTTGGTGCTTTCATGAGTAAGGAGAGAATTTTTTCTGTTGCACATCATCGAAAAGCAGTCACATCACACGGATGAATATTTCTCTCTTATTTTCGTTTGAATGAACACTCATAAGACTCCTAACCAATCTGAAGCATTCCCTGAGTTTTCAGATTGACAATTCCTGAGATGAGTCTGAGAGTGGAGGTTCTAATACTTCATCCACCAGAAACAGAGCGTATGTCGTTTATGAAAACAATAAAAAAAAAATAAAAAAATAAAAACATATATAAAACCATGGAACATATACGTAAGAGAGACTAAACTGAATATAAAATAAAATTAATGCATCTTACACATGATTAGTGCAGAATAACATTGCATTGTTTTTGGCATAGATATAGGTACCACAAAGAACCTCCTTTCTGGATGAGTCATTGTGCACATAAGTAGAAAAAAAAAATCATACAAGGCAAGGGAAACAAAATCAAACTCACAGTTTAGGTCAGTTCTCATAGTACTATGTACCTGTTCAGTATGTAAATTACTCTTGTTTTGCAATGTAATTGTTGCAGTCTTTATACTTGCACTAGATTATTGTTAGGACATTGATTTAGCAAAACCGATGTGTTAAGCATTATAGCTATTAATATGTACATAGTAATATGGATGACTTAATTTAAAAAAAAGTTACGAAAATATATACTCAAATGTAGTTATGAAAGACATTTGGCAGTTTTCTGATGTCTTGTTAAACATTCATTGCTGAGAGGGCTTCAAAAGGAGCAAACTGAGAAGCTGTAGCACACTGGAATGAAAATAAATTAGTATGATATTTTAAAAGGCTTTAGAATAATTTCACATATATATTAATTGGGTGTAAAAGTCTTGTCAGCTTCTCCTGTAAAACGGGAGTAAAATGCTGATTAGCTAGCTAGTTCTACATGCTCCTCCTTGCAGGCTTGGTGTTCCTGAACTATCACCCTACTAAGGGTTATAGGGAGGTTAAGTCTTAAATAACTACCTAGAAATAGATCACACTAGATGAAAACAAAAACACCAGCCTTCCCACTGGTAACATCGTGTCTGATTCTGCCTCAGATTATTCAAGTATCAAGAGGAGAGCTAGCTGGACCCCTCAGTATCTCAGTCCAGATCAAGTATCATACTAGAAGAGTGTGACATCACAGTTGGAATTCTACCAAATCCATTCGGAGCTACTTATACAGCAGCAGTATTTCACACAGCAGCCAAAACATGAGGATATACTGCTAATGGAAAGTTGATTAAAGTGATGCTTCCGGTACTTCCAAGATAAGGAAGTTACAACTGACAATAATGTGTGATTAATGTAGTGCAAAGAGGATTTGATTTAATCCCAGTTCACATCACAATCTTCAAAACTGTACATCGAACAGAGAATATGTGGTTCACTATCACTGGTATACACGATAGCCTTGGTAGCAGACCAGACATACACCGCATGAGGTAGACCGTTCAGGAAGAACAAAGATAATGAAATGACGCTATTACTCTGACCGAAGGCTGGCAACAACTTCAGGTCTGACATTCATTTGGCCCCAGGAAATCTGGATGGTCAATTGCAATATTGGCAGATGCCAATACCTTGCCTATAGCCATACCCTAAAACCCGTCCCATGTGTTTTCTTTTACCACCCCCCCCCACCCCATTCCCCATGCTATACGCGAACTAACATTCATTACAGAGGTACCAACTGTCCCATCTCTGTCTTGTCGGATATTGAGGTGTAACAGTCAGGAGGGGGACAAAATGGTAAGGCAGCAAAATTGTAGCTATATGCTGAACATACTGACTGATAATGCCTACGAGAGAGGCGGTGGAGCCCATAAAACAAAATGCAGATTCTAAAAGGTTAAAAAAATATGGCCGTGTTTCAACAACGTCAAACCTCTCAAACAGCAGTGATTAATACGATTCGAAAATGTCCCGAGTGCAATAGAATAGCAGTATTCCTGAGTGTTACACCGTGAAAAAAATAAACAAAAACAACAAAAATTCAGAAACATTCTTCATGAGCATATTTTTCTTTTAACCTGAGGTAGTTCCAAAAGCAGCTTCAATAGATGGAAAGGGATTGTGGCTCCCATCTATCCGCTAAAGCAGTGTGATTGGCCTCTGTGCTTCCCCGGCTTCCCTTGTTAGACGACATCCTCGTTCAATCCGACGTTTCGGGCAGAGGTGCGACGTGCTCCTCCTCATCCCCTTTCAAGGAGGAAGGCTTTCCCTGAGAACCTGGTGAAGACTGCTGTGCTTTGATTGGGCAATTGGCAACCATGTGGTCGATGCTGTGGCAGAAATGGCACTTCTTGGGCTGTGGTGGCAGCTTGCACTCTTTGGCATGGTGATCCAGGCCTCCGCAGTTGTAGCACCTACAAGACCAGACATTCAACAATATCGTATGACTCGCCCACAAAAATGTAAATATTGATTATTACCACATCGCCCTCTCTAAATGTTTGTGATAGTGAGGATTAACTTTCATTTCTTCTTTGGTCAGTTTGATTCCAATGGTGTCCAATTTTCAAAAAGAAATGGCTTTAAAAAAAATTATTTCTCAGATATCCAAAAATAAATTTTCCCATTTATTACTGCGGACCATTCTGCAGGAAACCTACATGTTGTATTAATAGTCATCTAAGGACACTGACTAAATCTGCTCTTGTGAAGATCACTATAAACTCCACGTGATCGCCACTAGATGGCAGTATATCTCTTGAACAGCCTTGAGTTTGCTTAGTCACAAACCTAGCAAGGGCATTCCAGGTCACCCTCACTGCTCTGAGAAGACCACACCAGGAGAAAAAACCACAGTTCATTTATGTTGTGTTTTAGTTGGTCAAAACTGCACCAAGTCTTAAGAAATTATCTTATGAGCAATATCTCAAACAACTTTTAGACGGGTAAATGTGGATATAATCAGCACCCAGGCTGCAGAGAGAAAAGATTTACTCATGGCAGTGGATCTTACACGGTCGTCATGCCCCATATCGTCTCAAGGTATCGTGGTAACAGCCTGCCATATTTATCAGTTTGTCAATGCTGAAATTAGGCTTCCTGTTGGGCTGTTTTAAATTAAAGTAATACATCCGTCTCATCGGCTTTGAACTCGCACCATGAGGGGTCAGCAGCAAACATGGGGGGTGTCATCATAAACCTCTGTTCAAACATTATCTATAGAATGGCCACGCGCACAAGAGTTGGAAGACAGATGGGTGGTGGGCGTGGGGCGGTGACGCTGTGCCAATGTGGAGCGCTTGCCACCATTGTCGCAGCAGATGAGTTTTGCACAGGACGGCTGCCGAGGGGTCAACGTTTCTTTGTATGGGTGGTCACCGGGGTGGTGTCAAGGTCTATACCATCACAGAAGCCCTCCACATCTGCATCAATCAGGGAGCAAGTGGAGGGAAAGGGAAGTGGCCCTTTGTTTAAAAAAAAAGAAGCTGCAGTAATGACCTCTGAACCTCAATTCTCTAACCACCCAGTTCCATCCCAGCCCCCAGCCCTTTTTGCATTTACTCATACACTGTTGCCATGACAACAGTGACCTTTCACCCCCTTGCCCAGGCTCTTGCATCTGTTATCAATTAAATGGACAGGAGCTTTTCCCACTCACTCACTCATATATACACTCACAAAGGTGGCCTACCAAAACCAACTGGCTCACTTTGGTGACTCGCTGCAAGAACTGTTGTGTAAAGACCAAATAGAACCCCCAAAGTCCAACTTATCCACAGCTTGTTAGTGGAAAATAGAATAATATTGCTTACGTATGTTCACTGAAAAAAAAAAAAAATCTAATAGTCTTAATAAAAAAATGAAACTATGGAGCAGCATTTAGTGTTGCATAATGAAATACACTCACGGGGACCTATATCTTCTGCATGGATCTGTGCACTCCCGGGAGATTTATTGAGCCGCTGCGGGCCTCCTAGGACTCTTTGAGGCGGTAATGATCTCCGTTCTCACACTGACTACTCTCTGGCTCTAATCACAACTGACAGGGGGTGAAGTTGATACACCGCTAAACCTGCATTATGTTGATATTCAAAGAATGACAAAAAGTGAAAAATGATAATACTGCCCCTTGCTACTATGTGAAGCTTCGGATCTCAGAAAGAAAAGGAAATACAAAGATATTTTCACATTGGCTATCATTATGTTTGCAGAAAATAGAGAGGAAAACTGTATTACTCTAACAATGTTTAGTGCAAATTCCTGATTCTATAGGCATCGAAGCACTGGTCTTGGTCTTGAGAAGTGGTTGCACAATTTTGAATTGAGATCTTTTGAGTTGCTACGTTGGGCTCAGGATGTACAAATCACATTTGTGTAGAGATTCAGGGGGTGTGAATTCACTAGGGGCCTGCAGATTTAAACAGTTATTGATCCAGGTCACACGTCAAGCCTAGTGTTGTGACCCTTGCAAGGACTAGGGATGGGGGTTGGGGTCCAGAGAGAGGAAAGAAAATAGCAAGAAACTAAAACACCATTGTTTATATGATGGTAACTCGATAAAACAAAGAATGTTTGTAGTTTCGGAGTTTTTACTGGTCTCCGCTGTGCCTGAGATCTGGGACTAGGACGTGTTTTACTATTTAATTGTACAATTAATTGCATGTTGTTGTACCACGTATTTTTAAGAAGGCATTTTACATTGAATTTTGATCCTTTCAGTTCTCATATATCCTCTCACATTGCAATTAAATTATGCTGCAATTCTGTCATGAACAGCAGCTTAAAGGCCAATTGGTTGTGCATTTCTTAGCTCAGCAGCTTGATCTTTAGAATTTATGAATTACCCCTCCAATGCTGCAGGGACACAAAATAATGAGGTAGGCTCCGACATTAGACAGCACATTAGCACCAAATTAAGGCTTGGAAATAATGCATGCATTTCACTTGATAACGATAGATTCCACAGCACGTACCTCTCGGTTATTAATCCTTCTTAAGCTCATTTGATGCTCTTTTTCAGTTGATGAAGTAAAAGACTTCAACCCAAGCTCACCTGACTCCTTTGGATCGTCGTTTCTGGACCTTCTTGCCTTTAGGTCTCCTCTCACTGCCTAGACAGTGGATGCCACCTGGTCCTGTAACTCTCTGGGACTCCAGGCCCTTGGATGATTTCTTGAAGGTAAACTCGACTGCCTCGCCCTCTTTCAGGCTGCGGAAACCCTCCATGTGCAACTTACTCTGAACAGAACAGAACAAAGAAAGAAAGATTCAGCGTCAAAATGTTATTTGGAGGAAGGAAGTCCGCTCTATACCATATGAATGTCACAGGCACAATGATCACAAGACACAGTGACAAATGGATGAATGCACCCATACATACTGAAGTACTCCACATACTTATTTGTGGTATGTGTGTATATATTACTTTTGCTCCAACAGTGAATAAAAAAAAAAACAAAACACGTCTGTTGCTGCAGACTTTGACCCTTGCAACAGCCCCCAAACATTATCTGCTGAGCGATAGCATCAGAGCCATGTGCGACTTATCAGAAATTTGAAGTTGATCATTACGTCGCACCTGATGAATAAACAAAGGCCACAAAGTTTGTCTTGCCAGCTATGCGAAGGCTTGAACTCACTGGGAACCACAAAGTCACAGTGTCCTAATGCTGCTTTGTCTTTTTCTTGCTAGTGTTTGAATGGTAAACCTGATGAATATAACCTTCAACCCATCCCCCCTCTGGAAGAGCAGCATTCCACATCGCTGCCCCCACCCCCATCACAAAGCTCCACTAACACACTGACCACCACCACTAACCTAAACGGCAGGATGCAGGGGGTTAGCGCTAGAGTTGGGGGTGGGGTGAGAGGGGGAATGGGGCTGGTAATGCTGGGAGGATGGGGGGTCAGGGTGACATTCCATGGATACTTGTTTGGCAGAGAAACATGCAAGATAAAAGTTGAGAGCGAGCACGGTGGGTCGAAATGATTGATATTCCTCTTTGATATCTACACGCGAATAGGCGACACGTTTATGGAATTTAAAAGAAAACGCAGCAATTTCACGTGCAGCTTGTTTTGGGTTGTTAATCCGTCAATCCACCGTGTGCGGCCTGATTGTGCTATAAGTAAAAGGATCGCCGCGAGAAACGGCCTTGTTAAAGTTTTTGCCAGGAGATTAGCATCATGAGGAGGAACCTTGGAGAGAGGAAAGATGATGAGTGTTAAGAACAAAACCCACAGACACACTGACTCCATAACCTGGGAAACCCCCCAATCTAAAAATCCCAGTGATTAGATAAGATCACAACTTGGAGGATCTTTGATGACGCCTGTTTATTATGGTGAGCATTAACTCTAAGAACGCACGTCTATCAAATACAATAGCTGCTTCATGTTCACCAGCAACCATAAACAATCAAGTTCTGATCCTTAGAGTGCCCGATTTAAAAGGTGTGGCGATCAAATACTCAAGACTACACACGATCAGCTCCTTCACCAAAATTTATATATAAAAAAAAAAATCATTCCTGGCTGTAGCGATCAAGACAAAGAAACTCATCCATGTGTCTTCTTCTTTGACTCTGTGAGGTTCACTCACGAACATCTGGTGCAAACTCTGTGAGCATTACTGAAACACGAGTGGTGGTCCATGACATTTGGGTGGCAACATGGAGGTTCACGGAGTCCTGATTCCACAGGGCCTCCGCCTTGGTGACCGTTAACCCACTTCCTCCTCCATGTGTGACCTTCCCCGCCCCCATAACAGACCATCACATGCCACTCGCACCTCCCAGAGCAAGTTATTTACAGGCAGCTACGTGGTCAACACATCTCCTTTGTCACGAACTCTCTAACATTGAGGCATGGAGGCAGTCCTTTCCTCTACTGTAAGCTCTGTCCAGAACGTCTCTAAAAGCCAAGTGAGGCAGAGAAAGACATCAAGAGCTGTGGGGGACAATAGCAGGACTGCTGGTGAGACAAAGACAAGCTCAGTCACGGCAGAGGGGAGAGCTTCATTCAGCTGCGTGGCTCTATTGTCCACCTGCACAAAGGCCAGCGAACCCTAGGAGTTAATTTTCCTTGACATGCGGCCACTAATTTTAAGGCCAAGGCCTTGCCGTTGCAATAACCCCCATACATCCATCATTGACACGTGTGCTTCATCCTTTTTTTGCTGATGAAGAGGGAAGGAAGTCATTGGTTACGCTTTTCTCAGACATTGGAAGAGTGTGATTACAATACACAGGTCTGAGTAAAATACTGGACATAATTTGAGTTTTTAGGATTGGTATTCTGAGTTTAGAGTTAGCCAAGTATCTTCTTTTTACTTAGGATCCTGAGTACAAAATGTCAAATTGGTCTCATGGCAAACTGGAGAGGTTTCATGGACATTCTGACCTGATATTACATTGGCAGTGACTTTTTCAGCTCTGGAGCAATGAAGCTTGAAATTTCAAGTTTCTGCTGAACTGATGGTGCCATTTTCAATATGAGTCACCACATACATACATCCTGTGTCTTACAAATCCATATTAATCAGCTCAATACTGAATTGTGCCTCTGAATGCACCATGAGGCTGTATTGAGGGACCAAATTTTCAAAATGCAAGTTCATCTTGGGTGACAATTGGCTCCGCAGCTGGAGCTTTCGGAGGCTGATGGCTTGATGGTGCGTGGACAAGGATATTTGACTTAAACAAACCTTCTTTTCCTCTTCATAACTAGTAAAACTCAGCTGACACACAAGAGCCTTTAATCACTTTATGACAGGAAACTAGAGGTGAAGGAGCAGCAGGCTGGGGCTCCTCTCATTCAGATGCGAACCCTTTATCTTAGATAGCAGCGGAGAGCCGCTCACTCACATAAGAGGGAGAAGACCCCCACCCCCCTAACAGCTCCTATACCCCACCTCACCACAGCACTGCATGTTTATGAGGGCAAACCTGCGTGAGCCGAGGGTCTTCTTTTTGTCTTCAGTCAGAGATGAAACGTAAAAAAGGTCTGATAAAAGGCACTCCACCATTTTAACAGATCATTATGACAATTACCGCAATTAGAAGATGAGACTGAGATATGTTAAAGATTCAAATATGGTAAAAAAAAAATCTGTCTTAAGCAATGAATTGTTTGCGTTACAGATTAAAATATGGCATCCAATCATACAAACTAACACCAGGATGAATGTAAATCTTGTGCTACATAAGGAAGGAAGATTAGCACTGTCAGTGTTTAAGTTGGTTAAAATGCTGATTTAACCCCATGGCGGAAGTTCTCACGTCCCCACGTGTTCCCCTGAGGGAACAACACTCATTACACAGCACCACACCGTCCATCTTTAACACACTCACACACACACAGGCATATTAGAACCTAATCTACATCTTTCATTGTTTCAGTGCGCTTAGGTGGACGGAATTCCAGCTTCCCGAGCTCCACAGGAGGCCGATGTAATCACTTCTCATCCACAGCTGTGGTCATTGGAGAGGTCGGACTTACAAATCGGTTTGAAAACATTTTACAATCACCAAAGTTATAGCTGTTTTCGCTCATTTGAAACATTAGAGTCTCCCTACCTGATGGACGAAGACATCCACCGGCTCGTCGAGCGGGACTCCCTCCCGGTTGGTCATGGACAGGAACCCGAAGCCCATGCGGACGTTGAACCACTTACACACGCCGACCCCGGGGAAAGACTGCGAGTCCTCCTCGGTGCTCGGTCCTTCATCCTCCTCGGTCTTACACACTCCTGCAAATAGCAGATGATTCGATTTAGAAATGTTGAGAGAAAACAGGACAGAGACGCGTGTTGCTAAAAGCGCACGGCGGAGTCTCCAAAAACGCACGGCGACATCGATTACACGCTTCTCTTCGACTTTACGCGCTCCAATCGTTAACATTTCGATTACGAAGCCTGAAGAAACCGAGGAGACCCGTGCTTGTTGACGACCTAGACACTCTAAAAAGTGAATTTCCAACCATATGTAGACGCTTTCTTGGATTTCATGGCGTCAAAATTAGTAGAAAGTGTAGAATTTAGTGATCCACAATTAAATAACGCCCCACTCAATGAACCGATCCACGCATTTTCAAGTTACCCAACCTGGGAATTCCTGGTTGGAAACAGAGCCCATGTCTTCACTTCTGCTTTGAGTCCAAATGAGCACCCAAGCTACAGTGTCCTTTTCTTCGCCCTCGGAGTTGGGGAATCCTCACAG